>PVHX01011769.1:0-62560 GCA_004024805.1 Geosciurus inauris
AGAGCTGGGCATGATGATGCATGCTTGTAATCCCAGCATCTCAGGAAGCTGAGGCAGGAGGATCACAAGTATGAAGTCAACCTCAGCAATTTAGCAAGGGTGTAAGCAACCTAGTAAGACCCTGTCTCAATATAAAATAAAAATAAAAAGGGCTGGGGATGTGGCTCAGTGGTTGAGCACCCTTGGGTTCAATCCCTGGAACAAAACAAAAACAACAACAAAAAAGGAGGATAGGAAAACAAAAAGGGAAGATTAGTGATGATTAACACAGGAGATCCAGAGACAGAGTGCAGGGACGGGTGAGGGAGGCAATGAGAAATGAATTCTTAAAAAACCATGTTATGTGCATACATAAATATACCACAACGCACTTCATCTTCAGGCACAGGTAGAAAGAACCAATCATCCATAAATAAACAGCAAAAGGAAACCCAACAGAGGAAGGAGAATGGAAGAGGGGAGGGGAAAAGGGGGGATCATGAAGCGAAATCAAATTCCATGCATTTATGAGTTTGTTGGGATGAACCCCACTACGTATAACTATAAAGCTCTATAAAAAACAGACTTGGGCTCAGCAGTAGAGCACTTGCCTCGCATGTGTGAGGCACTGGGTTCGATCCTCAGCACCACATAAAAATAAACAAAATAGACACTGTGTCCATCTACAACTAAAAAATAAAAGATAAAAACAGGATGGGGGGGCTGGGATTGTGGCTCAGTGGTAGAATGCTTGCCTCGCATGCGTGAGGCCCTGGGTTCGATCCTCAGCACCACATACAAAGCAATAAAATAAAGACATTGTGTCCATCTACAGCTAAAAAAATATTTAAAAAAAAAAAAAAACAAACCAGGATGGGGATGTGGTTCCGTGGTTGAGCACCCCTGGATTCAATTCAATGCCTGATTTTTAAAAAAATAAATAAACACACACACACAGAGGTGGAGAGAACATCATCCCGAGAGTTTAAATAATAATGTGTGTGAGAATTTATAACTCTCGTGTGTGAGAATTTATGATCCTTAAAACAACGCCAACACACAAACATTGCAGCCCTCAGGCGTATCTAAAGGCATTCCAGGATGGGGCAGTCAGGTGAGACTCAATAAAGGCTGATTTATAGCATGAAGGATGAATGCCCCCTGGTGTCTCTTGATGGCCGGGTCTGAAGCAAAACAAGACATGCCAGCACTGCCACTGCCGCTCCCCAAGGTGGCGCTGTCCTTCCAGTTACACAGTACCAGCAAGATGGCTGGCTGTGTTGACTAAGGAGGTCACAGAGGGCGTTTTCCCTTAGAAACATACATATGAGCCGGGCGCGGTGGCTCAAGCCTGTAATCCCAGCACTTAGGGAGATGGTGAGGCGCTAAGCAATTCAGTGAGACCCTGTCTCTACATAAAACACAGAATAGGGCTGGGGATGTGGCTCAGTGGTCAAGTACCCCTGAGTTCAATCCCCAGTACCAAAAAAAAAAAAGAAACATACATATGTATGCATACGTGTGTGGTATATATATATATACACACACATACCTAAAAGCCAGGGATCAAAAGTGCAACAGCATCAGGTATGGTGGTGCATGCCTGTAATCCCAGCCACTCGGGAGGCTGAGGCAGGAGGAGCACAAGTTCAAAGCCAGCCTCAGCAACTTAGCTCAACCCTGTCTCAAAATAAAATATAAAAAGGGTTGGGGATGTGGCTCAGTGGTTACATGTCCCTGGGTTCAATCCTCAGTACTAAAAACAAACAAACAAAACTTGGGCAAATATTGGGCAAAGAGAAGGTGAAAATTCCCGTGAGAATGAGCATGATTTAGTAAAACAAGGTTGGAGGACGCTTCCTATCAGCAGCAGCACAGGCCAGGCCAGTTTAACTGGAGCACAAAACACAAGATGGTGTGCATCGCAGAAGTACTTCAAGAGTACTACAGAATCCACCCTCACAACTATCACAGCAGAAGCTTAACGAGACAGGCAGTGAAATGTCTTGGGTCTGAATGTGGTGAATATTGGGGTTCATGCCCTTTGTTATCACCCTAAAAGTCAGACCCCCACAGGATCTTGGTTGAACTCTACTTTGACATAAGTAGAGGGTCCTGGAAACACAGGCAGACCAGTCCCTCGTATGCACCTTCCAGAGGAGCAAACTTCTCTGGGACCCAGGAGCAGGGTGTGTCAGGCTAAGGCTTTCATGAATAAACACTCATCCTCTATGGGGAACAAAGGGCTTTGGCTGAGGAAAAGCGGAAGAGAGAGAGAAAAATGTCACCCATTGAAGTCTTACAGCACCTTGGATTAAAAGTGACTTTTTCCTTTGGGCTCAAAAGGGTCTGGGAAGTGACACAATTTTACATTGCAGCTGGATTGAGATGGCAGGCATTAGCAAGTACAGATGACAGCCAGCTGAGAAACCTAATAGGTGACTCTACATTTGCAGTGAAAGAGGAAAGAAACGAGGGAAGGATTTTAAAGACCACTGAGCTCCTTTTCAGTTTTAGGGTCCACACACTCTTATCAGGTCTGGAGGATGGCATCAACTGTTACCTTATTGCCACTTGAATCTACAGTTCAGGGATTTCCCCAGTCACCCAAAAAAGGGGAGCCATGACAAGTGTGGTAGGTAGAGCTTATGCTCTTCGGTCTTCAAAAACGAAGGAGGCAGAGGGAGAAATTTTAAGTACAGGAGTTTACATAAAATACATCACAGCCAAGGCACAGAGAAAGAATAAGAGTAGACTTACCCAAGCTGGTGCCTCAGATGCCACGTTGGGCAACGAGAAGAGATATCCCTAGAAAAGGGTCCCTAGGAGTCCCCAGAGCAGGGGAGTGACCAACCCAGGTAGACAGGATCCTTGGTGGAAAAGGATCATGATGGAAAAAAATTTCAGCACGCACCAGAGACACACGGATATTTATTTAGGAAAGCAAATACGCATTCCAGGGAGAACGCAGGCCATCTCCAGAGAGGCGTTTTGGGGTTCCCAGATCCCGTTTAAAGGAAGCCTGGTGAGAAGCGGGTGAGGAGGTACGTGGGGCTGCCACACGGCGGTCCCCAGCATCTAACCCACAGGAAACATGGGCAAGTGCCCTAAATTACAGCTGTCCTAAACCGCACTTCCTAGCATACTCGGTTGGCTGGTGGGCTAACCAGCAGTGCACCAGGCAATTGCCGCGAGCGGAGCCTTCAACCCGCAGTCCCGGGGCCCGCCTCCCCGCGCACCCGTTCCTCTCATCCCTTCCGCCCTCCTTCACCAAGAGACCCGCGACGCCCTCGCAGACCGCCCCAAGAAGGGAGGGGCCCCCGCGCAGATGCCGCCGGCCGGGCGCCCCGCCGTGGCCCGTGGACCCGGCTCCCGCTCTCGGGCCTGGCCGCTTGCCAACCGCCGCGAGCGAGGGCGGACCCACTGGCGCGCGCGCCGGCGCAAACGCGGTGACATGAGGCTACGGCGCAGGCGCGGGCATCCTCGGCTCAGGCGCTGTACGAGGGGAAGCGCCCTCCCCGAGGCGCCGCGAGGGGCGCGCGTGCGCAATGACACGAGCAGGGTAAGGCGCATGCGGAATGGCTAGCGGAAAACGCGGCGCGTGCGCACTCCGGCAGAGAACGATGGGCAGGGTGCGGACGGCTTTGCTATGGCGGCTCGCTCTACCCTTCGGCCTCCGGCTTCCTGACACCGCCAGCGAACCCAATCTCTCGGGCCGGCGCGGTCGCCATGTACCCGCCGCCGCCGCCGGCGCCTCACCGGGACTTCATCTCGGTGACACTGAGCCTGGGCGAGAGCTACGACAACAGCAAGAGCCGGCGGCGGCGCTCGTGCTGGAGGGTGAGTCGGGGCCGGGGCCAAGACCATCCGGCCGGTAGCGCGGCGCTCGACCTGGAGGGCGGCGGGCGGCCAGCCCCTAGCCTGGGGTCGTTCTGGCCTGGCCGCAAGTTCCTGCCGCCGCGCCCGGCCCGCGGAGGGTCACCCTTTTCCAGATGGTGTCGGTTCCGCCGGGTCAAGCGCTGTTCCTGGTTTCCTGCTGGGGTGGTCACGGTGATCTTGGGCAGAGGGTCATCCATACACCACAGTCCGAGCACATGCACGGCCAGTGGGTGGCAGATTACAGGAGTCTTTCTCCAGTGCCCATGCAATTGGATCACAAGTGTCCCTGTTCTTATTCTCATCGCACGTGAGCCGGTGTGTCACATCATCATAGTGTTGTCCCAGCGATGTAAACCCTGCTGAGGGGGAATTTGTCCCCACTAGAAACAACTATGACTGGCCGCTGAGTCTTTCTGAATTGCTTAGTGCCCTCACTGAATCCATGACAGTGGAGGAGATTTTCAGTTGTCACATCTTCACTAAGAAATGTCATTCTTTGTCCCTTCCTTAGAAATGGAAGCAGCTGTCGAGATTACAGCAGAACATGATTATCTTTCTCTTGGCCTTTCTGATTCTCTGTGGATTCCTGTCCTACATCCATATGGCAGACCAGTGGAAAGGTATCAGAAGTACCAGGGGTGCTAGAGGATACTTGGGCTTAGGGCAGAGGGCAGATACAACCTTGCAATACACAGCTCCAGCAGGTATATGTAGCAGCATATTTGCAAGAAATGCAGAGGAGAGAAGTGGAGCCAGCTGTGACCAGTTGTTTGGAGCACAGATGTCCACCTTCTGCTGGCCGGCTGCTCTCTAGGTGTCTGGTGTCAACCCTGCTGTCTCCGGCCTTTCTCTCTTGAACAGTCAGTCTTGATAATTACATTAGTTTCCTAGCACTTGTTACTGAGTGTTTGGAAAGACCAGCAGGTTTCTGTAAGGAGGTAGAGAATCACTTTGGAGCTTCTCTAAGATTGCTGCATTGTGCAGAGCTGCTGGAGGTTGCTCAAGCGCGTTGCCATTTGCCACCGTGCTGTGCCGTTAAGGTAAAGTGTATTGGGGTTTTGTGTTGTGCATGAGGACACACACTGCCAAGTGCTTTGAAAAAGATTTGATTTCCTCTGGCTCTTTTCAAATTCAGTGACTTCTTGGAGGTCTCACTCTTCTCCTGAAACAAATAACATGTGTCTGGACATGTCTTGCTGAGCAGTTTAGGTCTCTGTTCTTGTGGCATAGTTGAAAAAAAGGATTCTCTCCTGCAGCTCTGAGTGGTAAGCCCGCAGAAGAGCAGAAGATGATGCCAGAAGTCCCTGGGTTGAAACCAGCAAACCCTCCTGTCTTACCAGCACCTCAGAAGGCAGACGCCAGCTCAGCCTTTTCCAAGATGTTGCCTCAGGTACTTCCAGTAAACACTAGATGGAGTTTAACTGGAGTCCCTTCACATTCCAAGGCAGTAGCTGCTGTGTCGAGCAGACTAAGAAGAGCCACTCTCCCCACCAGTCTCTCTACATTTTCATCTCACACTTGCTCATTCCTTACTGTTTGCATAAGAGTTGGGGAAAGCCAGAGGTGTACTCTTCTTCCATTTTCTTTGAAACCCGCTAGGGCTGGCTTTAGTATTATATGCAAGCTACACGGTGATGAAGGAAAGAGGCTGGTAGGAGAGGCAGGTGAGAGGCCAGAAACAAACAGGACCAGGCAGGTGGCCTGTGGTGTACGTCCACGTGCAGAGGAGCAGGAGATGTGGAGGCAGAGGTGGTGCTAGTGTTGAGGGTGGCTTCTCTGAGGATGTGGCCCTAAGAGCCCAGCTGAAGGCTAAGAAGCCCATTTTTGGTTGGGGTGGACAGAACAGACCTGAGTGAATAAAACTACCTGAGCAAGGAGGTTCAGATTCCCAGATGGCCAGGCCAGGGAGCAAGGAGTCGAGTCTGTCTGGCTGTGGCTGGCACTGGAACTTTCTCTTGATATGCCCAGGATGATCTCAGAAGAGAGCATGTCCATGATGTTGGCTATGAACACTGGGGTGCTGGGCACTCGGGGCAGGTGGGAGGGAGACCTGAGCTGTGCTCCCCAGGGGGCAGCCTTGTAGTGGAGAAAGCCTCCATGGGGGTGGGTGTTAGGTGGGGAGGGAGTGAGGGTCCCCAGGCAGAGGAGCCAATGGAGTGCTGATCAGGAACCAGTCTGGGGACACTTAGGCCCTGTGTTTGGCCCTGCTGTTAGTGGTCCCTGGGAGCAGCGGGGAGCATTCAGTAGATGGACTGTGTCAGGATCATGGGCAAGGGAAGGAGCTGTGGGGAGTCTCCAGGTGGGGATGGTGTGTGTTGTGTGTTATGTACGATTGGGGAAAGGACCAAGTCCTGGGGCACCCGTGCTGAGAAGTTGGGAGTGAAGGAACAGGGCAGAGGAAGTGGAGTCCAGAGATGGGTCAGAGTCAGGAAGAGGATCTGTCAAATGACCTGTGGGTGAGAGGCTTTAGGGTGGAGAAGGACCAGACCTGAGTCCCTTGAGAGCTAGGGCAGGTGCCTGTGGCAGTACAGTGCCCTGCTCGTAGGTCGCAATTACTGTTACCCACGTGTCCTTGGCTGGGCCTAGCAGACGTGGCTGGGCCTCAGGTGCTTCTCCACAGGCATAGTCCTGGGCTGCGGTGGCAGAGGTTTCACATCCCTACAGGGTGTCACGTGGACAGAAACCGGAAGCCCTTGCTGAGAGCAGCCTTAGGCAGCTTCCTCCCGAGGATTGGCTCCCGGGCCGGGAGGTTAAGACCACACTGTTGCCCACTGTGTTGGCCCTGGTGAGCTTGGGGGCACCTTTCCTCTAGATGGGGGCCTTTTTCTTTTTCTACCTAAACATGTAGTTTGTTATAATTGCTAGATGCTCCATGGAGCTGGTGGAAAGTACAGAAAAACAGGGGAAAGCCCACCGCCTGCACTGGCAGGCCCCCATCCTTCTGTGAAAAGTAGTGCTGTGGTCATACCACACAGTGGGGCACGTGGTGAAGGCCTCGTGGGGCGGTTGTGCTTGTGGCTGGTTGGGGGCCTGCTCTGTTGGAAGGAGGGTCAGTGTGTGCATTTTCTGCATGGTGTAGGTGGTGTGTGGAGTCACGTAACTGCATGAAAACATGCTACACTGCTCTGAAGTGCTCCGCAGGCCTGCCTCTCGTGTCCAGCTGGGGCAGATGTAACCAGCATTCAGGATCTCACTTGCATGGACTTGGGATATGCTGCCCTTAGCCTGTGAACCCCTCCTGCTATCCGCTTGCTCTTCCTGGAAAACCTGGCAGTGAGAGGCTTGGTTTCTGCCTCACCCCTTTCTTTTAACCCTTATGTTTTGACTGATCTCAAACATTACAGGTATTTAGGAAGGAAAACGGAAACGTTGAGACAGGTATAAAATGGAAAAACCAAATGCTTATTGCCATCCTACCAGAGCAGCTGTTGAAAGATTTGGTGTATTTATTTAGATGGTTTTATTTAGCTGGACATGTGTACACAATTAGGTCAGTTGTCTGTGGGTTTCTGTCCTGGATACTATGCATATCACGAGTGTATATGCAGGTTTCTATAGCTGGCTTTTCTTTTCCTTTTTTTTTTTTTTTGGTGGGGGGTTGGGTACTGGGGATTGAACCCAGGGGGCACTTAGCCACTGAGCCCCAGCCCCAGCCCTCTTATTTTTGATTTTGAGGCAGAGTCTTGCTCAGTTGCTGGGGCTGGCCTCCCAAGTAGCTGGAGTTACAGGTGTGTGTCCTTGTGCCCAGCTGTAGCTGAGTTTTCCTTGCCATAGATATACCATACTTTAATAAATCATTTATCTATTGAGAATTCTTTCATCACATATAAATGAAGCCACAGTGGTATTCTGTGCCTGCTGCTGTGGAAACATGAAGAATGGGGCTGGAAGACTCACCAAAGCCTGTGGCCAGGGCTGCCTCAGGTGTGAGATGACAGATGGGTCACCTCTGTGTTGTTTGCATCCTACACTGTGCGAGGACATGGTGCCCTTTCCCCTTCTCAGGATGGAGAGCAAGCAGTGGGGAGCAGGTGGAACTGTTGGCTTTCTCCCATCCAGAGTCGTGGTCCTTGCTGCTCTTGCCCTTCTAGGAACTGTGACATTGAACTGTTCCTACCAGGGCTCTGAAGGCTGTCCAGGCCTGTCCTAGCAAGTTGGCTTTTTCTTCAGGCTCTTAAGGAGGTCATTTCCCAAACCTGCAGATGTGCTTAAAAATCAAAATGATCCCCTGAGGTTCAGTGGACCCACCAGTCCCGCACCTCCCTGGAGTGGGTATGCCCTTGGGGAGTCCTGGGATACCCAGAAGCATAGCCTGTAGCCAGTGGAGATGGTCTCAGCTGGGACTCTGGTTTTTGTGCAGAGGCCTCGGAAGCATTTCCGGCGGAGGCCTCCCCACCTGCAGATCAGAGCCCCCAACACGGACTCCAAGGCTAGGACGCAGGATGATGCTGGGCAGTGGGCAGCAGCCCCAGGGGGTGCTCATCCGGAGGACACACAGCGGACCATCATCAGCTACCAAGGGTGAGAGGCGGGTGGGGCCTGGATGTTGAGGCCAGGCAGCCTGGTGGGTGTGACCTGTCCACACCATGCTTCGCATTTGAAGAGATGATATATTCTGCTGACGGGTTTTCATAGAGCTTTGATTACCCAGTCAAGTTTCAGGGACTTGGGGTCAGGGCCAAATGAGGGGACAGGAGGAGAGAGCGAGAGTCAGGCTTTTCCTCCTGTGGCTGGTGGCTGTGAGGGTACACAGCTGCCCAGCAGGCACCCTCTTTCCTGAGGCCCGTCTGGCCAGGCAGTAAACAGAGCAAGAGGGGGTGGCCCACGGCCCAGCTCCCAGGACAGCAGCACCTGCCAGCCTGTGCAGTGCCGGGTTGCAGCACCCTGGAAGCCCCGCTTGCTGTCCGAGGCCTCCCTCGTGGAAGCAGTTGTGTTGCTGAGGCAGAGCGCCACTCCACAGCAACCGCCCGAGCTCTGCAGCGGGCAGCAAGTCTGCACAACGGCCCAGCCCTGAGCACCTCTGCACATAGTCAAATATGGCCTGACCAGGTGGGCTGGCCCAACCCAGGTCCTCTGAGCCTCCAGAGCTGAATCCCAAGGACATGGGGCCAGAGGGCCTGGGCTCAGGAGCCCATAAGGACAGCCAGCATGAACATGTTCACTTGAGGGAAAACTATGTTTGCATGAATGAAAGGAGGTTGCCTTCAGAGTCACTGCATTTGAACTTGGCTTTCCAAGTCGTGGGCATTCAGTGGAATCAAGAGGCCTTCAACTAACCTGGAACTGGTTCAGCTGAGGTCATGAAGAGACTATTTGGAGCCGGGCGTGGTGGCTCATGCTTGTAATCCCAGCACTCTGGGAGGCTGAGACAGGAGGATTGTGAGTTCAAAGCCAGCCTCAGCAATGGCGAGGCGCTAAGCAACTCAGTGAGACCCTGTCTCTACATAAAACACAAAATAGGGCTGGGGATGTGGCTCAGTGGTGGAGTGCCCCTGAGTTCAATCCCCAGTACCAAAAAAAAAAGACTCTTTGGGCCAGTCCTCAGCTCCAGTGTTGTGTGGCACACCTTTTGCCTATTCCTGTCTGTTGACCATCAGGCCAAACCCCAGAAAGGACATTGGGGTGACTGACTATCCTGTGAGTAGAGAAAATGCCAGTGTAACTGACCAGTCCTCATCCCCTGTCCATCTTGCTTTGCCTTTGGATGTGGATGATAAATCATGGGGTCCCCACCTTAGGGGCCCTCACCTCTGGCCTCTGCTTCTCTTGCAGGGTCCTTTTTGACAGTTTCACACTGGCCTCAGGACCTCCCTAGGCTCTCTCTGACCCCAGGCTCTCCCCTTGCTTAGGGCAGCCAAGAGTCTTGTCCACATCCAGGTGACCATGACTGTGATCCTGACGAGATAGCCTGGGGCACATCAGGACCAACTAGTTGTTTTCCTGTTGCTCTGTGGCCATGCACCCCACAGAGATAGGACCCTCTGGGCACAGGTCTTGTGTGGTGCGAGGTCAGGAGTTTGGAGGGTGGTGGGCGTGGGGCAGCTGGTCAGGCTGACTGTTCTCCCTTTCCTGAAGCTGGCGGGGTGCAGTGATTGAGCCCGAGCAGGGCACTGGACTCCCTTTGAGACGAGCAGAGGCCCCCACCAAGCCTTTCCCACTGGTGAGCAAGATGCAGAAAGAACCAGGTAAGGCCCACTCGCCCCTGCCTCAGCTGGGCCTGTGCCCAAGAGCAGTGGTGCTCTCTGCATCCGTGCTGCAGCATCCTGCCTGACTGACCCATGCAGCTCGTCCTTCAGTGTCCACAGCCAACCCAGGTTCTTGAGCCCACGTGCTTTTCTCAGCCCTGGTGACAACCCATGGCTTCCTGGTGGCCCTGGTTCCCTTGTCTGAGCACCTGGCAGCAGGAGACGGATCTGTGTCTGGGAGGTCTGATTTCACTGCCCAGGCCAGGCTGGGCCCTGGGATAATACAGACCTGGTTGCCCCTTGGAGCAGTCACTGGGGTCTTGGTACCGTCTGCCAAGGGCCACTTCTTGGTGGCCTGGCTGCTTCTGTTCTCACTGTGCCCTGTGAGGTAAGTGCCTTCGCAGCCCCATTCTACAGACAGGAAGACCGAGGCTCGGCTCACTCGCTGCCAGTGCCCGTGTGGGTCCCTGCTCTGCCTCTGCTGCCAGTGCCTCAGAGTGCAGGACAGGCAGCCCCAGGCCCGCAGGGACTCAGGGGTGAACAGCACAGGCTGCGGCTCTCGGGAGCTCAGCCTGTGGCAGGGAGCACATGCGACACCAATGAGGCCACGGCTGAGGACTCTGGGGCGGTGCCCATGTCCTGCCTGTACCAGGAGACGCTGGGCATTGCCCAGCCACGGCTGCACAGGGTCCTGTCCTGGGGCTTCCAGAGCTGGCCTGGCTCTGTGGGATGAGTCCAGTGGGGTGTGCTCGTCACACTGTGCCCACAGCCATGCTGCCCACTCCCAGGCCAGCCCCTGCACCGTCTGCTGCTTCAGAGGGCTGTGACGGCTGGTGCAGCAGTCACGCCTGTGATCCCAGCTGGTCAGGAGGTTGAGGATCACATTAGAGGCCAGCCTGGGCGACCCACTGAGACCCTGTCTCAAAAAACAAGAGCTGGGGATGTAGCTCAGTGGTAGAGTGCCTCTCAACCCCCTGTACCAAAAAAGGGGGACTTTGTCCTGATGGGCTGTGGGCACCGCCCCCACGTGCCTTCAATAGAGGCCCTGTGCCACGAGGGGACAGCTCTGCCCAGGCTCCACAGGGCTAGTGCCTGGTGCTGTCGAGTGTGGCCTCTGGAGTCCTCGTCCCCTTGGTAACCTGCATCTGTCTGCAAGGGTTCCCCCATGGCCTCTCTGTCTCTCAGTCTACACTTTTTTCCGTGTTGGGGATTGATTGAACCCAGACTGTTCTGTTTTTCATTTTGAAACAGGGCCTTACTGTGTTGCTGAGGCTGGCCTTGAACTTGCAGTCATGCCTCAGCCTCCAGAGTCCCTGGGACCACAGGCATGTGCCCAGCATTCCTGCCCCTCCTGGCCCTGGCCAGTGTCCCTCCTGCTCCACTCACCTGGGCTTGCCTGGCGGGCTTCGCACTTGTGCCCTGACAGCAGCACAGAACCCCATTCCCAGGGCCCGTTCTCTCCTAGCACTCCCCAGTGAGCGCCAGGAAGCGGTGATCGAAGCCTTTCAACATGCATGGAAGGGGTACCGCCAGTTTGCTTGGGGTCATGATGAGCTCAGGCCTGTGTCAAGGTCCTTCAGCGAGTGGTTCGGCCTGGGCCTCACCCTGATCGACGCCTTGGACACCATGTGGATCTTGGGTCTGAAGCAAGGTAATGGCTCATTACTGGGGTGGGATCGAGCCCTCTTGTGTGACACTTGGGAAAGCCGTGCAGGGCTAGCCTTCCCGGGCGCAGGGATGGGTATGCTGTGTAGGGTTGGGGCCTATTTGTGTGTCCACCCTCCAAGGCCCACTCAGGAGCTGTCCCCTGTCCTCCTAGGGAGTTGAGGGTGGACCCGGAGGGTGTCCAAGAGGGTGTCCAGTGTGCTGCAGTGGGGTTGTTGGCAGGGCACTCCAGGCCTGAGGTAGGCCTGCCCTGGCTGCGTCTTGGTGTAGCCACCCTCCGTCCAAGCGACCTGCTCAGTTGGCAGCCTCGTGGCCATTACATCGCAGTCTTGAACGTTTGCAGTTGCTGGGCTGCTCTGGTGGGCCTGACAGGTGCCCCAACCCAGGGCTGGCCCTGGAACCCTGCAGAGTGCCTCTCCAGCAGGCTTGGCAGGGAGGACGCGGGGGCATGGCGCACCTTAACCGCACTCTTTGGTGTCATAGAATTTGAAGAAGCCAGGACGTGGGTGTCAGAGAAGTTGAACTTTCAAAAGGACGTGGATGTGAACCTATTTGAGAGTACCATCCGCATCCTGGGCGGGCTCCTGAGCACCTACCACCTGTCGGGGGACAGGCTCTTCCTGAGGAAGGCTGTGAGTGTCCCCTGGCCTGCCCTGCAGGGCGGGCGTCTGGCGGGGAGAAGCACACTGCAGCTGTGTTGGCTGCTGTGCATTGGTGTGCTGAGCGGCAGGCTCCTCGCACGTGGAAGTGGCTCCTTAGCGTTCTGAGCACGGGAGGGGCTCTGACCTGGGGCCCTGGTTGTCTGCTGTTCTTTCATGCCAGGAAGATTTTGGCAATCGGCTAATGCCGGCCTTCGTGACGCCCTCCAAGATTCCGTACTCTGACGTGAACATCGGCACTGGGGTTGCGCACCCACCCCAGTGGACCTCAGACAGCACGGTGTCCGAGGTGACGAGCATTCAGTTGGAGTTCCGCGAGCTGTCTCGCCTTACAGGGGTCAAGAAGTTCCAGGTAGGACTGGGTTCCTGCTGGAGCTAACCTTTCCTCACCAGGGGTGCAGTCTGGGTGCGTGTTCATCTCTCTTCTCGCAATTTTTGGTTGTGTTTTAGTGTGAGAAATTGCACACGAAGTTTGCAATCTTAACCGGTTTTTGTTTTTTTGTTTTGTTTTTTTTTTATTTTTTAGTTGTAGATGGACACGATGTCTTTATTTTATTGCTTTGTATGTGGTGCTGAGGATCGAACCCAGGGCCTCACGCATGCGAGGCAAGCGCTCTACCGCTGAGCCCCAGCCCCAGCCCCTTAACCGTTTTTAAGGGCATAGCTCTTTGGTATCAGGTGTTTGCAGTGCCATGTGACTGTCACCAGCATGTGTCAGTGTAGCCCTTTTCATCTTGTGAAACTGAAACTGTCCGCATTAAACAAAAGGCTGGTGCCCTGGCCGCTGGCAGCACCTGCTGCTGTCTTCCCTGAGCTACGTGCGGGTGCTTGTGGGTGGAGCCCTGCAGGCCTCCTGTTTCGAGGCCTCCTCTCATACGGGCCTCCTCTCTCACAGCGTAGGGCCTCATTTTGCTTCTCCGCTCCTCTGCTGGTTTACCCATGGGTTTCTTCCAGGTTTTGTTGTTTTTGTTTTGTTTTTATTTTTTGGTCCCAGGGATTGAACCCAGGGGCACTTAACCACTGAGCCACATCTCCAGGCCTTTTTATTTTTTATTTTGAGACAGCATCTTGCCAAGTTGCCCAGGCTGGCCTTGAACTTGCCATCTTCCTGCCTCAGTCTCTCAAGCTGCTGGGATTACAGGCGTGTGCCACCACACCTGGCTTCTCTGGGTTTTAGCTCTTGTGAATGAAGCTGCTGTGAACGTGGATGTCGATGGCTGTTTGAGACTTGCTCTCTACCTGGGCCTGGAATTGCTGGTCGGATGGGACCTGTGTGTCAGCTGTTGGAGAGCCACCTGCGAGGTCGCACTGTGCTGTGCTGTTTGGCCTTCCTGCTAGTAGTGCACAATCTTCCGTGCCTCCCCACACAGCCGTTGCTGATTGGCATGAGATGGCACCTCACTGTGGCTTCGGCTTGTGTTTCCCTAGCATTGGTGACGTCCGCTGATGTTGAGCCTCTGGTCGTGTGCTTGCTGGCTGTGTCTTCTTGGAGAGGTGTCAGTCCAAGCTGTGGCACCCCCCCCCATTTTTTTGCAGTGCTGGGGTGGAACCCAGGCCTCAGACATGCTAGGCAAACCCTACCGCTGAGCCGCAACCCAGCCCACTGGCCTACTTTTGAATTGGGACTTTTTGTTTGTCCTTATTGAGCTTAAAGATTTCCACGCATACTCTACTGATCCCAAGGCACATGCATGATTTTCTTTTCTTTTTTTTTTTTAATTTTTTTTAAAATTTTTTTTAGTTGTAGATGGACATAACTTTATTTATTTTTATGTGGTGCCGAGGATCGAACCCAGTGCCTCACGCATGCGAGGCAGGCGCTCTGCCACTGAGCCACAATCCCAGCCCCACATGCATGATTTTCAAGCGCTCTATCCCATCACCGCCCGTCTCATTTGCATAGTTGATAGTGTCTCAGTGCAGAGCATCGTAAACACCATGCAGGCCACTTCGGCCTGTCCCCCTGGGTCAAGAAATCCCCTAGAGGCAGGCCCCGGTACCTCTGCCGTGTTCCCCCACGGGTGTGCAGGCTCACTCCTGCATCCGGAGCTAGGTCTCTCTGCGTCGGCCCTCCGACGCCGGTGGGCAGGGGCAGCGCACGCCTCGTCCGCTCGTTTCCAGCTCATTTGTTGGGAAGCTGTCCCTTCCCATCAGATGGTCCTGGCACCCTTGTCCTTAGCCCCACCTCATGTCCCAGGGCATCTCCCGGGCTCTGTTCATCTGGTTTCATGTCAGTGGCACAGTATTCTGGCCACTGCGGCTCTGCACGTCAGGAAGCGGGAGCCTGGGCCGTTTGCCCTCTTGGAGGTTGCTTTGGCTGCTTGTGTCCCTTGAGGTTGCAGGTAATGTCAGGGTGGGACTTTCTAAGTGCAAGAGGACATCACCAGGGTCTTGAGGGGCTCCTTGACTCTGTAGCCCAGTCTGGGGTGTGCGGACCCTTTGCTGGGGGAGCCGTTCGCGTGCCCCACGCCTCTGCTGTGTTGTGCCATGGGTGTTGCCCAAGTCTTGCCCCCTGTTTGCCTGGGGCTCCACGCGCATGCTGGTGTCGTGCTGAAGCTGGCAAGCCTTTGCCGTGTGTCACTAATCACGAGGCAGCCCTGGCTTGAGCAGGCTGCCTGTAAGGATCCCGAGGCTGTTGAGTGTTGTTCCCACGAAGGGGAGTTGTTTCTGTTGGGAGCTCCCACCAGCTGGGCTCCTGGGTTTCCCTGTTCTGTTGAAGTGGTTCAGCACGTTGGTGCTGTTGCCTTGGCCGTCCTGGCACTCTAGGAAGAGACCCTGTAGTCTAGGCAGCACTGGCTGAGGGCTGCAGGGCTCTGTGGGACGTCCGAGGAGGTGCTTCGCAGTTCTCCGCTTCACGGGTGGTGGGGGCTGGAGGACCACCTGCAGCAAACCGCTGTCCCATCTGCCGCAGGAGGCCGCCGAGGAGGTGACGAGGCGCGTTCACAATCTGTCTGGGAAGAAGGACGGGCTGGTGCCCATGTTCATCAGCACGCACAGCGGCTCCTTCACCCACCTGGGTGTGTTCACCTTGGGCGCGAGGGCCGACAGCTACTACGAGTACCTGCTGAAACAGTGGATCCAGGGCGGGAAGAAGGAGACACAGTGAGGCTGCTTCTGCTGCTCGGCGGGGTCCCAGCGGCTTGGCCTGGCTGCGGTGTGGGCATGAGGGCCGGGCTCCTGCTTCTGCTGCTTGATGGGGTCCCGGCTGTGGCTCGGCCTGGCTGCAGTGTGGGCGTGAGGGCTGGGCCTCTGCTTCTGCTGCTTGATGGGGTCCTGGCTGCGGTGTGGGCGTGAGGGCTGGGCTCCTGCTTCTGCTGCTTGACGGGGTCCTGGCTGCAGCTCGGCCTGGCTGTGGTGTGGGCGTGAGGGGCCCGGGCTCCTGCACAAGGCCCACACCTTGCCAGCTGGGCAGGAGCTCAGGGCCTGCGTGCGGTCCTGGCTTGTGTGCAGCGTCTTGTCCCTAGGCAGTGACCTGCCTGGTCCTGTCACCCTGGAGGAGGCAGTGTGCCAGCGTGGCCAGGGGGAGCTGACTTGCGGGTGTTCACAGGTTGCTGGAAGACTACCTTGCAGCCATTGAGGGAGTGAAAACACACCTGATACGGCACTCGGAGCCCAGGAAGCTCACCTTCGTAGGGGAGCTCGCCCACGACCGCTTCAGCGCCAAGATGGTGAGTGCCTGTGGGTGGGTAGACCTTTGGGAGGTACCTGTTTTCTTGGTTCCAAAGTCCGAGTGTGCATGTCAGAAGGAACAAGGAGATCCTGGCCAAGCAGCTGCAGTCAGCGAACCCTGCCTGACCTGGCCTTCCCCGTGGCAGCCCTGTGAGCCAGCCTCGCAGGGCATGCCAAGTGGACGTGGCCCCAGGGCAAGCCCCCCAGAGCCCTCCCTCAGGGCCAGACAGCCTGCGCTGCAGCTCCTTGCCTGGATGCTGCATCCACCCTGCAGTTCTGCCCGGGGGAGAATTGCTCAGGCTGCCTCTCTGGGGCTCTTCCCTCTTGGGGAACGTGCTTGGCCCCAGCATGGGCCAGCCATGTGCGTGGGCCTGGGGTCCAGCTGTGAGGAGACGCTCTGGTTCTAGGACCACCTCGTGTGCTTCCTGCCAGGGACGCTGGCTCTGGGCGTCCACCATGGCCTGCCTGCTGACCACATGGAGCTGGCCCAGGCACTCATGGAGACCTGTTACCAGATGAACCGACAGATGGAGACAGGCCTAAGCCCTGAGATCGTGCACTTCAACCTTTACCCTCCTGCGGACAATCTGGACGTGAAGGTCAAGGTGAGCCTGGGTCTGGGCTGTGAGCCGGGCATGCGGCTGCCCCAGCAGGGAGAGATGTACCTGAGCCTCTACTCCGCTCCCAGCCAGCCGACAGGCACAACCTGCTGCGGCCCGAGACCGTGGAGAGCCTGTTCTACCTGTACCGCACCACAGGAGACCGCAAGTACCAGGACTGGGGCTGGGAGATCCTGCAGAGCTTCAACAAGTACACGCGGGTGAGCCCGGCTTGTCTCAGCGTCGCGGGCAGCTGCTGCGGGCTGGCCGTGCCCGGGATTGTGGTGGCATAGGCGAGGTGGGGCAACTCCAGGGGCCTGGAGGGACTATGCCCAGCTCTGTGTGGCCCAGCTGGCACAGCCGTCCTGTTGAGCTCTGGCACTGGGGACCCGTGGTGTGTGCAGGGGCTGGGTGCTTGTGAGCTTTGCCGTAAGGCCCCTGCTGTGCTCCCAGAGGTGCCCATCGTTTAAGAGGCACATGCTGCAGTGACCAGGGAGCTGCCCACACTGGTTGCAAGCTGCTTGGTGTCCAGCTCAGGGAAGGTCATGCTCTGCCCAGGCCCAGTGACCACCACTGGAGCCAGAGCCAGACATAGCCCCACACTGACACCTGGTTCTGTGTGTTGTCCCCTGGCCTGGGGCCTGAGACCTCAGCTACCCCTGTCTTTTGCCCAGTTGTACCTGAAGCACTGGCCCTGGAGACTCTGCTCTGGTCCTTGCTGAGGTCCCTCAGCCCAGGTTCTAGAGAGGGAGTTTCTGTCTTGGGCACTCGGAGGTTGCTGGCAGTTTCCAGGGGTCCCTGGTAGAAGCACAGCTGATCTTTGGTGGCTGTTACTGAGGCGCTCTCCAGCCCAAGCCTGCACCGGGGTTTGCAGGGGCCATGGTAGGGGCAGGCAGCCTGGGTTGGTGCCTTGGGTGGCCACTCTTCACTAAGGCTGACCCTGCATGTGTAGGCCAGGTGCATCCAGCCCACACCTCAGAGGCCTTGGCTCTCCTTCAGGTCCCCTCAGGCGGCTATACGTCCATCAACAATGTCCAGGACCCCCACAAGCCTGAGCCTAGGGACAAGATGGAGAGCTTTTTCCTGGGGGAGACACTGAAGTACCTCTATCTGCTGTTTTCCGACGACCGGAACCTGCTCAGCCTAGACACCTATGTGTTCAACACGGAAGCCCACCCCTTGCCCATCTGGGCCTCTGCCTAGGGCAGCTTCTGGCTGGGACTGCTGAGAAGGTGTGGCCTCCCCGAGCCTGGGTGTTTCCTGGGGCCCTGTGTCCTGGGTGGCTGCTGAGCACGGGCACTCCTGCCCTCGCTCTGGGCTCTCCTGGTCCCTTAATTCCAACTAGGGTGGTGTGAGGGACAAGAGCCATGTCAGCTGCTGTGGGTCGGGGTGACTGCTCCGCCTTCAGCCTTCATCCTCAAGAAAATCAAATTGCAACTCCTGACCCAGTGTCCCCACGGACTGGCTTCAGGGAGCTTCCTGGTGGCCTTGGGCCTGCTGGTCACCTCCTGAGGCTGCTGCATCATGTCAGAGGAAGAGCTGGGGGGAGGGCCCGCCAGGCAGCTCTGCTTGGGCTGATGGCCTGTGAGTGTGCCCTGGCCCCATGGTCTGGAGGGGCCTCTGTGGCCTGGCAGCCCGTGGCTTGGGGCCTGACTCGGGGCCAGCCTTTCTTGGAGTGGGTGTTTACACGTTGGACTCAGGGATCCTGGCTGCCCTATGGGGGCTCGCAGGGGCTGGGTGGCCAGTCCCTCTTGCTCCCAGGCCTCCGGATGGAATGAAACTTATCAGTTGAGATAAAAGTCGACTTGCTACCACTGTGGCAGTTCCTGTGTGTAAAGGGGTTTCTGGGTCTCCCCCCAGTATCCATCCCAGGGGTCGGGACTCTTGGTGCCCTGCGGGTGAGAAGGGCTGGCTGGGGAAGCCCCGCTGTGTGGTGCCATGGCTACTGGGGTCTCCTTGCTCCTGCCTCACATGGGCAGACACCTTCCTGCCAGCTGGGCCCCGGCAGTCTACAGTGCCCTGAGGTTGGAGCGAGGCCTCTGAGCAGCGCCCAGCCCTGGATACCAGGACAGTTGTCCTCGTCCTTGCTGTCAGGTGCAGGGCCCTGGCCCCGGGCCTTGGCTGAGTCCTTGTCACAGACCAAGGTAGCCTCTCTGTTAACATAAGGAGTCCTTTTGTTGTTTCTGGAAAGTCTCTCTCAACTGAAAAGCCAGAGCCCGGGCAGTACCCCCCAGGCCACCAATGGGCTGGGGCCCTCGAAGTCTTGGCCCCTGAGGCTAGGCAGTATATACTCCTTGCCTGTGTGCAGCTGGGGCCATCCTGGTGGCCGCTACCCTGTGTTCCAGGACAGCAGGTGCCCTCAAGGGCCTCCTCAGTCTCTCCTGCCCCAGGGCAACTGTGACCCCACGCGTAAGGACCTGGCTGTGATGTGTCCTTGGACCTCAGCCTTTGGCTCCTGGATTCACCAGGCACACCCTGGCATCTTCCCTACAGCCCACGGACTGACCAGGCAGGACTGGGTTGAGTCCAGCTCGGGGGCAGGGCCTGCGCAGAGTGCACTTTCCGTTGTCTCACCTCAAACTCCCACATAAATGTGCTCTGGAAGGGGTGGCCAATGCTGATGGCCTCGGGACATGGTCTCCCACAAGAGTTGCTGAGGGTCAGAGGCTCGAATGGAGTGAAAGGCGGGTTTCCCTCCCTGTTGCCCTGAAGCATCAGACCTGAGTCCAGTCTGTACTTTATTGAACGTCCAGCTGGTCCACAGGCACTGCAGGGCGCTCCTGCCCGCTTCCGCCTGCACCCCGCTCCCCTCCCTGGGGGACGCCTGGCCCCAGACGTGTTCACTCAGCCCCTTCCGCCACCACCCGCCCCCCTTGCTTGAGTTCCCCACGATGCACCAGCCACACTGGGGACCTGGACAGTATGTCCAGGGCAGGCCGGGTGGCCCCGCCAGCGCCTCACTGCTCGAGGCGTCCAGGACACTGCTGTCCACTCTGGGCCGCCTTCACCCACTCGTGGATGAGGGCAGCCTCCAGCCGGCGCACCTCCACCACCGAGGCGGGGTCTTGTGGGTGGGACGCCCTGAGGAGTGGGCACAGGGGTGGGGGCACTCAGCTGGGCACGCAGACCCCCAGCCTTCAGGGTGAGCCTCACCCACACCCAGCCGTGGCCCGACGGCTGCCTCACTGCACCTGAGGTCTAGGTGATGCGCTCCCCCCTGGATGAGGAGAGCGGTGACCGACGCGCTGATGTTCCGCCGCACCTGTGGGTGGACGGCGAGTGCTGGGGCCTGAGCAGCCCTCCGCCGCTCCCCCACCCAGGTGCGCAGCTACAGCAGTAGCCAGGCGGCTGCACAGGCAGTGGGGCCCGTGGAAAGCGACAGTGAAGGTCAGCGGGCCAGATGCTGGTCCACTCAAGTGATCAGGAAAAGAAAACCAAAAGGGCAGGAAGGGCCCGGAGCCTGGAGCCTGGAGCCGGCCCAGCAGGCTGCCCCGCCCAGTACTGCTCAGCAAAACCAGGGGCCCTGGAGCCAAGAGCACTCAGCTGGGGTCCACAGCTGCCCCGCCCAGGACTCACCCCGCCCCCTGCCCAGGGGTCTAGGTCGCCATTGGAGAAGATGATGTTGCTCGCAGCTCTGAGGTCTGAAAGAGAGGAGTGGTGAGGCCCCGCCGTGGCCTGACGGGCCCCGAGCCCTGAACCGTGGCAGGTGCAGATCCAGGGTGCTGCCCAGCAACCCCACCCCAGCCTTTACCACCGCCCCAGAAGTTGGTCTGCAGCCAGTCGGGCCGGGGCGCCACGCCCCACTTCCTCAGGCAGTACTGCTGGCGGAGCGCGGCCGTGAAGGGCAGGGCTGGGAACATGTCCGTCAAGTTGTTGCTGTCGAAGGTCAGGTTGATCTCCGTGCAGGCCTGGGACGCCCCCCCAGGTTAGGCAGAGGGTGCGCCCATACCCACACCCACCACTCTGCCACTGCCCCCACACCTGGTAGTCCCAGGCCTCAGCGTCAGGGCCAGTGCCGCAGCCGGTGGGGTCAGCACAGCTGCGGTACAGCTGGTAGATGTCGTAACAGTGCACCGTGCCCGAGGAGTTGTAGACCAGCCCTGGAGGGGGCTGGGGTCAGCAGTGGACACAGGCACTGTGCGCTCAGGCCACCAACCCAACCCCTTGGTAGGGCTGCAGGTGGGGGGCCTCTGGGGTCCTGTGTGTCCAGTGAGGAAAACCCCTGTTCTGCCTGGGGGTCTGTGGAGCCCCTGCTGTCACTCTGTCCTGGCCACTGAGGGCAGTCTAGCGCCAGCTGACCTCTTCCCCACTGGGCAGCATGGGGCATGCTGACCTCCATGCCTGGGGCCCCCTGGGGCCACTCTGAGTAGCACCTCCAAGCTGGACCTGGCCCCAGGCAGCAGGGAAGGGCCCTCAGGGGCAGCTGCTCTGCTGCCTAGGGCTGTGGGGACCTTGCTGCTACCCCACAGAGCCTCGGTCCAGCCTGCCTTGCACAGGTGGTGCAGGAGGTAGACGCCCCAGTCCAGGGCTGCGTGTCCTTGCTCTGTGCAGCCCCAGACAGTGGTTGGGTCTCCACACGTGGCCCCATGTGGAGCTGAAGGGCAGGCTCACCCGTCAGTGCCCGCAGGCCTGGGATCCTCTGGGCCTCTCTCAGCAGCCGGGCACAGCCAACCTGCGGGGGCAGCAGGGCGTCTCAGGAGTCTCCCCTTTCACAGCTCAACCTCCCTGGTCCCAGCATGAGGGTCAGTCAGGGCTGTGGGGATGAAATGGCCACAGAGCAGGAGCAAGGCCCTTGAGCTGGGCTGGCCCCGACCACCCCAGGAAGCTGGGCCCTTCCTTGTACCTGGGAAGAGGTGCCTCACCTTGACAGGGTTGGCAGGAAGGTGCCCCATGAAGTTAGTAGGGTACGGGTAGTCCATCATGGCCAGCAGGGTGAAGGCATTGCGGGCGAACACAAAGAGCTGAGTCAGGTCCTGTGGCTCCAAGAGTGGCTGGCAGGTGCCAAACTCCTGGCTGACCCTGTCGTGGGCTACAGGGGAAGGGCACAGGGGAGGCTGCTGGAAGGTCTGGGGGCACAGATGATGGGGGCTGAGGCAGGAGTGGGGGCAGTGGCCTCCCGGCCCCTCACCTCCCTGGAGGAACAGGTCCCTGATCTGCTGGAATGCCTCCCGCACGCCCTGGACACACCTGGGACTCTGGCTGTGGAAGTTCTGGAGAACAGACCGCAGTCATTGAGGGCTGGCCTGGGTTGGCCCATGGACCCCCAGACCCTCACTTACCTCTGTGACGTCGCGGAAGAACTGGTTGGAGGTGCCGAGGCCCGCAACAGCCAGGACAGGGGCGCTGGCTGCCAGCGCCCCTGCCACCAGGTGGGGGTACTTCATCCTCATGTAGGCGCTGAGCATCCCCCCGTAGCTGGGCAGGCACAGGGTCAGGCTGTGGACCCTGCCCCCAGCTGCCCTGTGCTCAGCTGCAGCCCCCCAGCCTCTGGGCTGAGGCTGGGGTGGTCCTGCCCCCAGCACCCACTTCCTCTGCTTTCCTCAGAGGCCACAGGTGTTGAAAGAAGGACCTGAAACTTCCGTGACCCACCAGTTCTGAACCTGGCCTCAGTCAGGCGCAGCCTTCACTGGGAAAAGGTCCCTGCTGGGCGCCCCCCGGCCCTGCCTGGAGCCTGGCTGAGGACCAGCAGGGGGGCTTCCTGCAGCAGGCGGCACAGGGCCTGGAGCTGCTGCGTGGACTTGGGAGAGGCGGGAGGTTGGGTCAGCGGGGCACCAGTGACACCTGAGCACTGAGGGGCCGGCAGAGGCCGGGGGCGTTCAGGAGGCCGCTCTCTCCAGGCCTGATTGGTGTGGGCAGTGTGACGGCTGCCCTGGTGGGCTGGGGTGGGTGTCGAGGAGGAGCAGGGGCTCCTTCCGATTCAGCCACACACCTCTGTCCCACGGTGGCCCTGCCAGCGCACGGACTCACCTGCCTCCAAAGGCGATGGCAGGGCCGCCCTGCGCCCCCAGTTTCTGCCGCAGGGTCTGGAGCAGCACAGCAAAGTCCGCCAGCGCCTGCTCCACCGTGAGCAGCTCCGTGGACCCCGGCTGCGTGGACTGCTCGCCGAACGGGAGCGACCTTCCGTAGTAGCGCTGTGGGCGGCGGAGGGAGCGCTCGCCCGGCTGCCTCCCGTGCCCAGCCCCCGCCCGGGACGCCTGGGGCTGGCCCTACGCACGTGCTCCGCAAAGACAAGCAGGGCCGCCTGCTGGGCCGCGAGCTCCGCCAGGAAGCCCGTGCTGTTGGCCAGAGCCCACACGTCCGCCTCGTTCCCCGTGTAGAAGAAGATGGGCCCCTCGCCCCTCCTCCAGAACTTGTCTGCAGGGGACAGGTGGGGGCTGAGGCCAGGGCGGGGGAGGCCAGGGCGGGGCAGCGGCCCGCGGCAGCGGCAGGGCTCACCTGACACCAGCACCCGCTGCTTAAAGGTCTTGTTGCCGAATCTCGCAAAGTTGAAATGGTCCAGAAACTGCTCAAAATACCTCTCCTGAAATTCAGGGTCCAAACCTCTGTAGGCTTGAGGGGGGAACGGGAGCTCAGGGATCCACAGGGACCCAGGGCGCCCCGGTGCTGAAAGGCCAGGGAGGAGGGGCCGCTGGGTCAACACTCACCCCTGGCCTGAAGGCCACCCAGCCCCAGCATCAGCAGCAGGACTGGGGCCCAGAAAGGGGCCCCACAGGACACGGGCACCCGGTGCTGGCGGCTCATGTGTGGCTCTGTGGACAGGCACTAGCAGTCACGTGAGCAGGGTCACATGACAGGCAGGGCAGCCTCATGTGACCGTCAGGGCAGGGCCGTTCCTTCTACCTTAGCAGGAACCCAGAGCAGGGCTGGCCTGCCCCTCTAGTGGGCCTCAGCTTCTGGGTCCTGGCAGGTCCTGAAGGTTCCTGGGCACCCACTGTGTTCCCATGGGGACAGTCGCCATGGGACCCACAAGGCTGACGAGGGCTGAGGCCCTGGCACCCAGGGCTGTGTGGGAAAAGTGGGCAGGGCATATGTGCCCAGCCACCAAGGGCCACAGAATGGGAGCTCAGGGATCCACAGGGACCCAGGGTGCCCAAGTGCTGAAGGGTCAGGGAGGAGGGGCTACTGGGTCAACACTCACCCCCAGCGCCCAGGGGTGAGGAGAGGGCCCTGGAGGGAAAAGAGAGAGAGCCAAGGCCCCGAGGGTGCTGGCTGAGCCCGTCCCCCAGCCATGCAGCCCGGTCAGCTCACCTGCTCCTGTGCTCACAGGCAAGAAGCAGCCGCCCTGGCCCCCAGCACTCGAGCACGTGGGTGACAAGACTGAGCCAGTGTCCTCAGGCAGAGCAAGGGAAAGAGGAGCAGTCTAGCCTCCCCCATGGTGGGGGGCCTGCAGAGGGACATGGGCTCTGACAAGGGCCCTTGGTGAGAGCAGGGGGCTCGGCCGTGGAGTGTGTGTGCCCCGGGGCTGGGCAGGTGGGAGTGTGGCTATTCCACTCTCCTGACTGGTGCCCACTGTGCCCACACAAGGACAGGAGGGAGGACCTACCTTTCCCCAGAGTCCACCCATGGCCTAGGAAGCTGGCCCCGGGAGAGGCCCCCTGCGTGAGCCCCCCAGAAGGGACTAGAGAATGCGGGGGGCTCCTGGGGTGGGGTCTTCAGAGCAGCTCTTCTTGACTTGTCCAGGGCCCAGGCCTGCACGCTGCTTTAGGGCAGCAGCTAGGGTCTCCAGAACCTGGGGTCCCCCACGGCCGGGGGTTCCTGTGGAACTGAGGCTTCTGACATGTGACCCCTCAGCACAGATGGTGAGGCCCTTTCCAGAAGGTGGCCCTGGACCCAGTGCCCACCTAGATGTTGGGGGCGTAGCTTCTACGGCAGGCCTCACCCCCAGCTCCAGGTCACCCCATGTCCCCTACCACCTTCAGCCTGCAGGAGAGAGTGGTCACTTGGGGCAGAGCAGCCAAGGCCCACACCTGCTGCAGAGGGCTTTGGGGCCCTCTCCTTGCACCCCCAGGCTGGCCAGCAGGGTGCATCTGCAGCAGATCTGCAGGGCAGAGGGTGAGAGGCACCAGGGGTCTGGGCTGCAGGAGGCCAGGAGGCAGTGACCTAAGCCCTCCCCTCTCAGGCCACCCAGTGCTCCTAGCCCACCTTGCAGCATGTCTGAGGGTCCAGGCGACCTCCTCCTGCCCTCCCCAGGTCAGAGGTCTGGGAACCATGCCAGCCCCTGACCACCGTCCACTCTGCTCCATCAGGCCTCAGAGCTGCTGGCACTGGGACACAGCTCCCATGTAGGTCCAGCGCCTCGTCCCACCCCTGCTGCCCTCGCTTTAGGGCCCTGCTGGTTTCTGTGGTTAATCACAAAAGGAAATATACTCTAGTGACAGGTGCTGCACTCAAGTGAGGCGCCGTCACCCCCACCCGTTTCCCAGCTGTCTCAGCACCCTAAGTGGAAGCTGCCTCCTCACACAGGGACCACACATCCCTCCCAGCCCGGCAACCTCGTTCTGCCTCCCTAGAGCCAGATCTCAGTGCAGGACAGGAGCAGGCTCAGCGGAATGCCGGGAGGTGGAGGTGCGCCCATGCCGTGTGAGGGCGTCACGCTCTCCTGGCTCATCAAACGTCAACGGCCCCTTGAGTTGTTTCCACATTTTTAGCCCTTGTGGCTAACACTGCAGTGAACACCAGTGTACAAATACTGCCTGCCTGAGGCCCTATTTTCACTTACTTTGTACATGAACACAGAAGTGAATTTGCTGGCCAGACATGGTGGTGATTACGCTTGTAATCCCAGTGAGCTGGGAGGTTGAGGCAGGAGGGTTGCAAGTCGGAGGCCATCCGGGTGACTAACAAGACCCTGTTCCTTCATTCTACAGCTGTCTTTTTTGGGGGGTTGGGCAGTGGGTACCAGGGATTGAACTCAGGGGCACTCGACCACTGAGCCACCTCCCCAGCCCTATTTTGTGTTTTATGTAGAGACAGGGTCTCACTGAGCTGCTTAGCGCCTCGCCGTTGCTGAGGCTGGCTTTGAACTCGAGATCCTCCTGTCTCAGCCTCCAGAGCTGCTGGGCTTACAGGGTGCACCACTACACACGGCTGTGGCTGTCTTTTGCTCTGTTGATGGTGTCCTTCCCGCCCATGAACAGGGGCATCTTTCCTTTCATTCAGATCTTTCCTTTCTTCAACAGCACTTGGTGGTTTTCAGTGTGTTTTACTTCACTGACTAAATATGCCTCTCGGTGTTTCTTTCTTGTAGACGCTACTGTAAATGGAATTGTTTTCTTAATTCCCCCTTTAGATTGTCCATTACTGGACAATTACTGCATGGAAATGCAGCTGAACTTGCTTGTCGGCTTCAAACCCTACAACTTGACTGAGTTTTCTCAGCAGCTCTAGTAGCTTTTGTGTGGATTTTCTACATATAAGATCCCATTACCTGTGGACAGAGACGGCTCTGCACCTTTCCATTTGGACACCTTTCATGTCTTCTTCAGCTGCCCTGGCTGGCCTTCCAGTGTGACAGCGTGTGGCAGTGGTGGAAGCACTTGTCCTTGTCCCTGACCCCAGAGGACAAGCTCACAGCCGTGTGTTCTCATGAGACCTCTGTGACGTGGCAAGGTGCCCTTCCACAGGGGAAGGTGCGGCTGTGCCAGTCAGCTGAGTGCCTGTTTCCTCCCCTCTGCTCGCCCAGCCTGGTCTGTTACACTGGTAGTTTCTAATGTGACCACCCCTGCGTTACGCTGGTAAATCCCACTTGGGTATTTGAACTCACAATCCTCCTGCCAGGGCCTCCAGAACCTCCAGAATTGTAAGCATGCACCACCACACCCAGTGGGTTGATGTACCTTGCTCATCACTGTAAATACATCATCCCTAGCCAGGGACAGTGGCACATACCTGTGACCCCAGTGCCCCAGGAGGCCAAGGTGGGAGAATCCCACATTCCAGGACAGCCTGGGCAACTTAGCAGCTGTCTCAAAACAAAAAATTAAACAAGAGCTGGTGGTGTAGCTCAGTGGGAAAGCGCCCCTGGGTCCAGTCCCCAGGCCCACAGTACGTTGTTATCCCACTTTCTTCTGGTCCCTACGATCGTGGTGGGGCATCGGCCATTGATCTCACTGGAGAGCCCTTGTCTGCGACAGGTCTCTCCTTTTGCCCTTCAAGTGTTCTGTGTTCGAGTGTTGGGTGGTAAAGGCTTGGTTCCCGGTCAGGTACTGTTGGGAGATGGGGCCTCTTGGGAGGCCTCAGGGTCACTGGAGGGGAGCCCCAAAGGGCCTGTGGGGCCCTGGCCCCTTCTCCCCGCCTGCTGGCCCCAGGGTGAGCAGCTTTGCCCCCTTCAAACCCCCATGATGTGCTGCCTCACCACGGCCCCAAAGCAGCAGGGCCAGTCCTGCATTAGAACCTCTGAAACCAGGAGCCCAGAGGAGCCTCCCCTTCATAACCACCCCAGTATCTTGTTCTGAGGATGGAAGCTTGGAACAGCTTGGTACCGAGGGTGGGCGGCCTTGGCCGTGGTGATGCCCACACGTGGACAGGCCTCTAGAAACCCCTGATGGGCATGGTTTGGGAGATCTGGAGGGGCAGCCCGAGGAAGCCTAAAGCCCTATGTGGAGCCAAGCCCGGGGGGCCGGTAGCACTCCAGGCGGCAGAGGCTATGGTGCTATGGTGCGGGCGTCTCAGGAGGACATGAGGAACCCGCTAGGAGCCCGACTAAAAGCCATCTCTGCTGCACTGTGGCAAAACTTGCTGCACGGTGTCCCTGCCCTGAGACTGCCGGAGCCCAAACTCAAAGGCGGTGGGCTAGCTCACGGGCTGGGGGAGCGCAGGGCAGCCTGGCACGCAGGCGCCGCGTGGGTGCTACTCCTCCCTAGACAAACCACCAGGGAGGGGCAGGATTATGAGGAAGACTGGAAAATCCCGAGGTGCAGCCTGAGGATGCAGGGCGAGACAAAGAAGCTGTTTCCACTGGAACAGCACAACGAAGCCGGAGGGATCCGGAAATGGAGAGGGGAATCTGCGCCAGACTTTCCAGGCAGTCTTGAGAAAAGAGCCCTGGGGTGCCTTATGCGCCGCGGGTGCCCCGCAGCCTGTGCTGGTGATGGCCTTGGTGTTCATGGGGTGCTGGCTTGCAGCACGCAGCAGTCACGGGGTCACGAAGCCTCCACCAGGATTTCAGAAGACAGCCTGGTGGGGCAAGCAGGCCGTGGGGTGCAGTGCCTGCAAGCAGCCCCAACAGGATGACGCAGGAGTGTGGGGCTGAAACCAGAGCTGCAGGTGGACGGGCTCCTCCTGATGCAGGAAGCTGCGGCAGAGGCAAAGCCTGCCAGGCCTGAGCGGGCGAGCGGTATCCAGGGAATGCACGAGTGCCCCTCAGGGGTCACAGACACAGCCCCTCTGGGCAGAGTGGCCGCAGGTGGAGCCTCAGGGCCCGGCTGGGTTCTGCCGGCTGTCCCAGCAGTGCCTCCATCGTGGCTCCAGGAAAACAGGAGGATCCCCAGCAGCTGTGAGAGCTCCCCACGCCTCCAGGGGCCGACTCGGGCCTGCCGAGGAGCTGGGCAGGAGCACCGGGGGCTTCCTGGACACCACCCCCCAGCAGGCTCCGCTCTGGGCTGGACTCCAGTTCCCACAAGGCCCTCGAGCTCCAGCCCTCAGACCACTGTACACCTGGCCTCTCTTCCACCTGAGTGCTCCTCAAAAACTGCTCCCGGGGCTGGGGCTGTGGCGCAGTGGTAGCGTGCTGGCCTAGCACGCGGGAGGCACTGGGTTCGATCCTCAGCACCACATAAAAACAAAAGAAAGATGTTCTGTCCACCTACAACTAAAAAATAAATATTAAAAAAAAAACAGAACTGCTCCCGTCCTAGCAGAGCCAGTCTCAGCACCTTGTTTGCTGCAAGTGTCCATCTGTGCAGTGAAGACGGGGGCAGCCTTTCAAGAGCTGGGCGGTGGGCTTTGTAAGGTAAAAAGAGCCCTCCCATACCGTTTGGGCCCCTCCCCTCTCTAAAGCTGAGGCAGTTCCCCAGCGGTCCCCCCACCCCCAGCCTGGCCGCTCAGGTTACATCAAAGGAGATCACCGCTGAACCACGAATGCTTACCTATCATGCCAGTTTTGAAGTGACCCATCCATACCCCACCACGCGTTCATAGCAGGCCCTATAAGTTCCATGCCCCACGTCCCCCCTGCCCTTCTCTCCTTCCTTCTCCTGGGCACCCACCTGCACAGACCCCACCATGAATAAAGATCCCATCCCTAGGCTATGTGGAGTGTGTTGCCTCTGGTTCGGAGCGAACCCCACATTTTTAATCTTTCAGGCTGTGGTGGGGGTGTAAATAAGAGAAGCCTGAGGAGATCTCTGATGGGGACAGTCCTGCACCTCCAACACACTGTCGATAACTGGGAACACAGGACCCACGTCACACTCCTGGTTCAGTACTGTACTATGACCATGCGAGACGCAAATGTGAGCAGGGCACACTGGCACACGCCAGCCACGCCAGCCACTGGGGAGGCTGAGGCAGGAGGACCACAAGTTCAAGGCCAGCCTCAGCATCTTAGCAAGACCCTGTCTCAAAATAAAAAATGAAGAAGGCTGGGGTGTAGCTCAGCAATAGAGAACCCCTGGGTCAATGCCCAGCACCAAGGACAAAACAAACAGAACCCAAAGGCATCCAACATGGGGGAAAGCACAGGAGGCCTCCCTGTCCCTGTACCACGTGGAGGAGTAATTGAGTTTTTCTTTTAGTTCTTTCAAGAATTTTCCCGACTAACTAACTGTACTTATATAGAAAAGAGGTTTCACAATGGTTCCAGTTGTGGCCTGAGGCGCAGCTGTGGGCAGGACGGCGGCCTGAGGCTTATCTCCTGCCCTGGGCCCTCGGCTTGCCTGTGCCGCAGCTCAGAGAAGGTGCGAAGGCATGCGACTTGCTCCGTAGTGTGCAGTACTACCCCGTGGGGCCTGGGTGGACGCACGAGGTGCGAAGGCACCGGCCTGACATGGCCCTCTTGCTCAGGTTGAGGGGACAGGCTCCATGCCCCAGAGGGATCCTTCCTTCAAGACAGCATCCATCCCCGGGGTAACGGACAGAGATGAGTGGGGGCTGGGGACAGGGCAGGTGGCCAGGACAGCACAGGCCACAGCTCCGGGCTGGTCTCACATTGGTGAGGTGGGTGCTACTGCCTTCCCACTATGGAAAGCAGGTGACGCTAGTGAAGATGGAGCCTCGTGCAGGGAGAAGGCCAGAGCACCAAGTGGACGGCTGCGTCTGCGTCCCCAAGAGCTTGGAGGAGCCCACGCACCAGGATCTGTCAAAAGCTACAGGCAGGCAGGTGAGAGCTGCGCCCCGACCCAGCTAACTGCAACTAATGAGCGAGCACCAGGCGGTCCCCAGCACCGGCCTCCCTGGTTCCTGGGGGAGCACCCCACCTGCAGCCATGAGCCCCACAGACGTGGCCAAGAGCAGGGCAGGAGAGCCAGTGTGCAGCCAGCTGCTGAGGGCCTTTGCTGTGGACAGCCAGACCTCCTCTGTCAGCCTCCATTGGCATGCAGGGTGAGGAGCCCAGCCTCGCCCGATACTGGTTCAGCTACCAAGGAGGAAGGGACAGCCCTTAACATGCCCCTGTGAGGCCACAAGACCCGTCTGCTTGTTCCATTTCCCCATCTGAGGTCTGAACAGTGCCGCGGCCATGGCCAACGTGCAGGCCCATCTCGGCCAAGAATGTGGTGGGCCTGCACGTTGGTCAGGGTGGCTTCCAGAGGGACAGGGACATCCCCTCCATTGGGCTCTCCAGATGCACACCTCCCTCCTACCCCACCCCATGGCTCTTTTCATTATTCTTCTCCAAGGTCCTGAAACCCTCGGCCTCCCAGCCAGACCCCAGTGCCAGAAATGAAGCCAAAAAGCCCACAGCAGGCGGGGGTGGCTCGTGTGATGGGGAGGGCACCTCACGTGTGAAGGAGTGTATTCCCTTCTGGGTTCTGCAAGCTGCAGGTGCACAGCAGCCTGCATTCCAGCAGATTGCAGGACAGGGCTGCGTCCCCACCCAAGGACCCCTGGCCTGGGAGACTCATGTTTTCTGCAGCTGCAAAACCCTGGCCTGCTCCTCGTCCAGGACGAATGGGGACTGCAGCTCCCGGCCTTGCAGGTACATCTCCAAACCCTGAAACAATTAGGTCATGATGTCCAGTGTCCACCTGCCTGGAGCCAGGGAGGGTCAGCAGAGGGCTAGTGTCCCCCCCCTCAGTAAGCGACTGGCCTGACTGAGACTCAGACCTTGGTTGCTCTCCCACAAAGACCTCTGGACCTCATCCCACCTGTACCCCAAAAAGTCCTCTTTAAGTTTAAGGGACCATGTACCTCATTGGTAAACTGAAGCAGGGCTGTGACCTGTCCACTCCTGTACCCACCTCTCCCCAGAGTCATCTTCTGGCTCACACAAGCCAGACCCCAGAAAAGCCCCGGACAGGACTGGGCAGCTCTCACCTCTCCAGAGTAAGACACCAAGGGCGATATCTCACAGATGGCCGGAGGCTCTCCATTTGGTGGCAAGCTGGGGAAAGTCCACGGGTCAGCATCTGCCTCCTGTGCACGCCCTGGATCCTCCCCAGCACCCCATGTGCCTGCCTGGTGGCCGAGCTCCACACAGGGCCCCTGCAGCTCCCTTCCCAGCACTCAGCCTGTGCAGACTGCCCCACAAGGCACAGGCTCCGGCCTGGGCTAGAATGTACCCACACAGCCCAGGCAGCCAGATCTAACTGCAGCTGCACGTGGCTGGGGAGACGAAGCCAAAAGTCCTTCTCCTTTCCAGTCCTGAGTCAGAGAACCCTGCTGTGTTCTGACAGCTCTGGGTCTTTCCCAAAGCTGGTGAGTAAGTTCAGAGGTCTGAGCCCCCCCCGGCAGACTCAGGAGTGGACCGTCTCTGCAGGTTGGGGCTGGCTGGGTACCACCAGCTGTGGTAGGGTGCTAGAGCAAAAGCCCCGCCCCAGCTGGCCACACCCCAAGGCCTACTCACCAGGGCAGTGCAGGAAGCTGGGCCCCCTGTGCATCCAGGAAGCGGGCCCCGGCCTGCAGAGCCCACCGGTAGTGCTGAGCAAGCAGGGCTCGCCTGGCAGTGGAAGGGCTGTCCCTGCCGGCCCCCTCGGCATTCTTCAGCGGGGAGAACTCCTCCTCCCGAGGCACTTCGAAGGCAACAAAGCTCCTGGTGGGGAGAAGGGCTGGTCATCCTGTGCCCGGCCAGAGGCTCGGGTCTGGGCAGGCAAAGGGGGCATGGTTCTCAGGAGTCAGTTCCCACGAGCAGCAGGTCCAGGGAGGGTCTTTCCTCCTAGTCAGCTTCTTCCCACTGCATCTGCCCAAAGCCCGTGCCAGCCAAGGCTGGTGAGGCTGCGAGGCACTGGGAGCCACTGCCACTTGCAGACGCTCCTGAGCAGGGAGCTGAGGGCAGTGCACGTCCAGGAGGGGCACCGTGACTCCCATCACCCAGCTGCCCAGATGTCCCCTCTTCCCCACCCTCTGGCCACTGCGAGACAGGAGCACTCTCCAGGCTCCTCCTAGACCCATCTACAGCCTCCCAGTCCCCGGGCCCCTCAAGAGCCTCCACTTCCCAGCCCAGGCCCCAGAATCCACCAACAAAGAGGCGGGGCTGGGGCGGGGCTCAGCGGCAGAGCGCCTGCCTCGCGGTCCACCCTCAGCGCCACGTATAAATAAGTAAGTAGAATAGAGATATTGTGTCCATCTGCAACTAAACAAAAAGGAGGCAAGAAGGAAACACAGGTACAGCCGCCGCGCACCTGGCAAACTGGAACACATCAAACACAAACTTCTCCATCTTGATGCCGTTTGGCTTCAGCGGTGTCACCAGGTTTCCCCCGTCATCCACGTAGGGGACCTTCTTCACAGCCACGTGAGCCTTCAGCAGAGGCTCGCAGTCCCTGGGGGCAGGAGGGCAGGGAGGAAGTCACACAGGACACCCCTGGGATCCCTGCCCCACCTCTGGGTCCCCCATCAGGCAGGGCAGGCTGGCAGTGGGGCGCTGCAGGCACAGGTGAGGTGGCCCAGCCAGACCTGAGGAGGGCACAGCTCCCCCTGCTCCCCACACCCCAGCCACGCCCCTGCCCAGGCTAATGGAAACCAGCAAGTCACAGGGAAGAGGCAGCACCCAGGGCAAGGGGGCCCACAGGCAGGAGACAGGTCTGACCACAGTGCCCCACACTGGCCGCCCACAGGATGCACCCCAGGGTGGGTCTTGGCACCCAGGGTTTGCTGGGACACGGGGACTTTCTCCACCTAACCCCACAGCACTCCCAGCCCGGGCAGGCCAGGCGGCTCCAGTGGCCCTGGCCCCATCTCGCATTGCTGGTCCTTGGTCAGGGTAGGCAGCTCTCGCTGGGCTTCCACAGCCACCTGCCGGTACCTGGTGATGGTCTGGAGAAAGTCACGGGTGAAGAAGTGATTGCAGATGTTGCCTGCGCTGTAAATCAGGCCACCGTCGGCATCGCGCAGACAGGCGATTTCAGGGCTGACCTCACTGTACTCCACCACCTGGGGGACACCGTCCAGCTGGCACACCACACCCACTGGCTCCTCAGGGTATGCCTTTTGCACCACCTGCAGCCACCAGGGATGGGCTCAGTGCTGGCCCAAGCAAGGCAGGGCAAGGGGCGGGGCTTGGCGGAGGGGCGGGGCTGGGGTCACCTTGGCCCCACAGTCAGCACCCTGCAGCACACAGAAGCCGATAAAGACGGGGTCCGCCAGCCGCACCAGGATGTTGTCCACACAGTACACGTGCACAAACTCCACTCCCCGACGCTCCATGTCCTCTAGGATTCGGTGGTCCTCTAGCGCACAGTACAGACCCCCGTTGCCATCTGCAGAGGGAGAAAGAAATGGGCCTTACTGCTGCCTCCAGCCAGGCCTCAAGAAATGCTGAGGTGGGCAAGCCCCAACATTCACCACCCAAATACCTCTGTGGCTGTACCATGCGACAGATGGCAGTCAATGCCCAGAGAGGGGAGGCGACTAGCCTAGCATCAGCCAGCCTCCCAGCAGCACATCCAGCCTGACACCCAGGCCTCTCGACCCCCAGCTGCACTGAGAGCCAGCTGGGTGGCCCCTTCCTGTCTCAGTGGCGGGTGGTACCTGGGGCCATAGCAACTTTGTCTTTCCGCTCAAGGATGGCCCTGCCTTCGAAGGTCACAGCAGGGAGCATGCGCTGTTCAAACAGAATCACATTGGCAGGGTCCAGGCGGAAGAAGTCATGCTCCTTGAAGAACTTGTCAGTGGGCCCCAGCGTGAACTCGCTGGTCATGATGTACCTGTAGAGAAGACGGTGGTCAGCTGCCTCCGCGGGTCCTGGCCCCTCTGCCCCCTGGTGCTGGGAGGGCAGGCACTGGGGCTGTACTGGCGTAGGGGATCAGGCCTTGGAGTGGGGCAGGCTGGGACCACATGGGAGGGTCACTCTGGGGCTAGATGGGGCAGGGAGGACACACCATGGCACAGTGCAGTGAGTCCCATGGCGCTCGCCAGCCAACTGCTCCACCCGCCGGATCCGTTCCGCCTGCAGCTGGTACAGGGTCTTCTGGCTGGGCAGCCCCACATGATACATGCCCTTGGGGTAGGTGACACCCAGCCGAGTGCCCTGCCCGCCAGCCAGCAGCAGGACTGCCACCTTGTTCAGGGCAATCTGGCGGAAACCTAGGGGTGAGGGGACACCCGGGGCTGCGGCTACAGGACCTCGGGGCTAGAGCGCGCGGGAGGGCGGCGCTGGGAGGCAGGCCAAACTCCCCGCGTGCCGCCGTGGGCACCACCCCTTACGGCGGCAAGGGGCGCCCCCGGGACCTGCGCACCGCCTACCTTCCTCCTCCCAGCGCTGCCGCGTCTCGGGGTCGCAGCGGCTGGCGCGGCCCACGCGCTCCGGGGGCAGGGGCCGCAGGCGCGCGGCCAGGTCGGGTAGCGGGCCCGAGGCGCGCGCATGGGCCGCCGCCGCCCGTCGGCAGTGCTCGCGCAGCGCGTCGGGCTCGAGCGGCGCCAGCTCCGCCAGCAGGGCGGCGCGCGGCCCCGGTGCCAGCTCGGCCCAGAAGCGCAGAAGGTGCTCCTGGCCCGCGCGCCGGAGCTGGGAGCGCACGTCCGGCTCCGAGGCCATGTCGTCGCCGTCGCCGCAAGACCAGTGGGCACTCGTGACCCGCGGGTTCAGTCCGACCAGCGTCACAAGACCCGGCGGGCGGTGCTGACCCCGGCGGGGCGGGTCCAAGCTGCCCCCGCCGCCCGGACGGGCCCCGCGCCGGCCAGACTCCGCCCCGGCCCGGGCCTCGCTGTCCCGGATTCGCCCCTGGCCCTGCCCGCTCTGGACTTCGCCCCGCCCCTAGACCTCTCCCGGCCGGATCCCGACAGCCCGGGCGGCCCGCCCCGTCCTAGGGAGCAGGAGCACTTGGGCGGTCGTACCCGAGGAGCGAGCCGGACACTGCGCTGGAGGAGGAAGGGCGACCAAGCGGGGGCAGCGGCGCCCCTCAGGGCGGCAAGGGACTGTCCAGGGGCTCAAGGAGAAGTCCAGACACTGGGCTTAGCTGTGAGAGGGTGGAGGCAGATCTGGGTGCCAGATGGCAGCCAGCTGTCAGAAAGCACTGCCCTGCACGGGCGGGTCTTTCTTCTGGCCGGGGGACCTGCCCACAGCCCACCGCTGCAGCTCCTTGTGCCTGGTTGACTATCACTTTTTTTTTTGGTACTGGGGATTGAACTCAGGGACACTCGACCACTGAGCCACATCCCCAGCCCTATTTTGTGTTTTATGTAGAGACAGGGTCTCACTGAGTTGCTTAGCACCTCGCTGTTGCTGAGGCTGGCTTTGAACTCATGATCCTCCTGTCTCAGCCTCCCAAAGTGCTGGGATTACAGGCGTGTGCCAGGCTAACTATCACATTTTAAGATATCTTGCTTTTTCTAATGTGTCTTGGAAGAGCAGGAAGACGTATCTTCAGCCATCTGGGGAAAAAAAACTTCTAGAAACTAGCTTTATTAAGTCTAGAAGTAAAGTATGCTTTTTAAAAGTTCAAGTGGTGTTTTGGACCCCAAATGGAAGCATTACCTGAGCATTACAGTCAGGTCTGGTCTCCTGAGTTGGAAGGCCAGCTTCACAGGAGCCAGGCCACAATAAATACTCCAGGACAGGAAAGGGGTGCCCGCCCCAAACTTGCCTTAGGCCTCCTGGTCCTCCTGCCTGAACAGGCAGCCCCAGACAGCCACGTGACTCAGCCTGCCGCCTTCCTGCATTCTCCTCTGCCTGCCCCTAGGGAGAAAGGTGAAATGAAGGTGGGGTGCTGGGCCCCTCGCTCAGCCCCCTCCTCCTTATATCACCACAAGTTTGTTGACTGAACAAGGACTACGTGGACCCCAGGCCTAGCATCGCTGTGACTGGGCAGTGGCCAGTGGGCAGGCAGCTTGCTGAATGAATGGACAGTGTGTTTTGCTCTGGTAGTTTGTGTGCTGGAAGGGCAGCCATGGTGATCTTTGGAGTTGGAGGGACGGGAAGTGGGGACTTGTGTGAGCAGAGCAGGCTCCACACGCCAGGCAGGGCCCATGGACGCCTTTATCACCCTTGTAGGGCTGGGCAGCAGAGGTGGCACATGCCCTTTGACCCCAGATGTCAGAACATGAATTTTTTTTTTTTTTGTCTGAGGATTGAACTCAGGGTACTTGACCACTGAAACCACATCCCCAGCCCTATTTTGTGTTTTATTTACAGACAGGGTCTCACTGAGTTGCTTATTGCTAAGTTGCTGAGGCTGGCTTTGAACTCGTGATTCTCTGGACTCAGCCCCCCAAAGTGCTGAAATTACAGGCGTGCACCACTGCACCTGTGAATTCTTTTTTTTTTTTTTTAATTTTTTTTTTGTAGTTGTAAATGGACAGAATGCCTTTATTTTTTTTATTTTTTTTTAAATATTTATTTTTTAGTTGTAGGTGGACACAATAGCTTCACTTTATTTTATGTGGTGCTGAGGATCGAACCCAGTGCCTCCCGCGTGCTAGGCGAGCACGCTACCACTGCGCCATAACCCCAGCCCCGAATGCCTTTATTTTTATGTGGTGCTAAGGATCGAACCCAGTGCCTCACACAGGCTAGGCAAGCGCTCTGCCACTGAGCTACAGTCCCAGCCCAGAACATGAATTCTTAAGCCTCTGGGTCAGGAGCCCCCAAAATCTGCCTCAAGATGGGGGTGGGGCTAGGATCAGTGTTTGGAAAGTTAAGGTTTGTGTAGCCACAGGCACTTGCTGGACCAGGAGAATGGGCCTCCTTGGACAGACAGGCGTGTGGAGTGTCAGCAAGGCCAAGGTGGGCAGCAGCCTCTGGGTGTCTGCAGAGGCAGGCTGTGGCCAACAGCTTCCCCTTGGCTTAGGACCTTGTCCCAGGGATCAGGGGAGCAGGGCCAGAGACCCTAACCCTGTGAAAGGCTCAGGGACTGGACAGCACTTGCAGGTCTCTCACTCCATTCCCAGTGCTGGGGCTACACCAGGGGCAGAGGGAACTGGTCACGTGCCCACCTCTCGAGGAATTCTGGGCTGGCACATGAGAACATGATTACAACTGGGTAGGTGACTCAAGAAGCCAGGGGAGGGCTCTGGAAGGCCCCAGGGGTGCAGAGCTGAGAGCTTCAGTCTGTGGAGGCTGGTGCTGGGCTGGGAAGCCGTGTGGCAGGACGGTGTGGTCAGAGGTCAGGCCAGGCGGAGCCTGGGGCTGTGCCTTAGTCCATACCCAAAGCCAGGATTGACTCCAGTCTCTTCAGCTCCCTCCTCCAGGGTCATCCAGGCACCATGGGGAACTACAGGCCCAGAGCCAGCTGACCACCTCCCCTGGGGTTTGGACACTCCAAGAAGCCCTGGCTCCTCTGCACAGTACGCTCAGGTTAGCTGGGGGTCCTGCCTGGCCTGGGCACTGCTAGTGGCTGACTTGCATGCCCACACTGGCCTCCAGTCCAGTCCCACAGAGCTGGCCCCTGGCCTTCCCATCCCACAGGCCTTACCCTGGCTTGTGTCCCACCCAAAGAAGGCCTTTCCACTTTGACCTCTCTAGATAAGGTTTCCTGTGTGTTGTCCATTTCCTGAACACCATAGGGAACCAGGACTTTAGGCCTGTTCCCAAACAGCCCAAGGACTCTTGGGGAGAAGCCATCCTAACCAGGCATCTAAGTTAGGGGTATCTAACTGGACTTTGTGGGAGTGGGTAGAAGGATTAGTACCTGCTAAATTTTTTGCTGTTGTTTGTTTGTTATTTGGTACTGGGGATTGAACAACCCAGGGGCACCTAACCACTGAGCTACACCTCCAGCCCTTTTATTTTTTGAGACAGGGTCTCACTAAGTTGTTTAGAGCCTCGATAATTGCTGAGGCTGGCCTTGAACTTGCAATCCTCCTGCCTTAGCCTCCCAGATCACTGGGATTACTGGCATGCGCCATTGCACCTGGCTTTGGATGAAGTTTTGAAGTACACAGATATCAGCCAAGAGCAGAGACGGAGGAGAGGGCCTTCCTGGTAGGAGGGCCACCAGGCACAGGCTCAGAGATGAGGAAATGAAAGTACACTAAGGACTGGGGCGGGTAGAGTACTATGGGGTGACGAGTCTGTATAGGGTCGTTGACCTGCCACTAAAAGGGGGGCCAGAGATGGACTTCCATGACCAGATTCCATGGGGTGACTCTGATCACAGCCCTTTTGGGGCCCTACCCCAATTCTTTACCCTGAAGGAGTGTATGACCCCAGAGAGAAGTGGAACCAGGGCAGCTGCCCCAGGGCCTGAGACAGGTGCTGTGCTCTGGACCCAAGACACAGAGGACCCAGGAGAGAGGCTGGCTGAGGCCGGCCCAGGAGGGGCTGAAGGCAGGCCTCTGGGTCAGGAGCCTGTCCAGAGGTGTTCAGCAACTTTGCTGAGAGTTCTGGAAATGGACAATGTACTTAGGAAACAGGCTGCAGAAAACATGCAGATAGCACTCATTGTCCAGGAGCCTGTGACATTGGGAAGTTGGCCAGGGTGGATGGGACCAGGGCAGGTCCAGGAGGACAGGCAAAGGTGGGGCAGGGGTCCAGCCAGACAGTGCCTGAGCACCTCCTGCTCCTGGAGGGTGCTCCTGGTGAGCCCTGCAAGGGGCTCCTGCAGCAAGAAAGCAGGCGAAGGCTGCATTCCCTGCCAGAAACAACAGGCTTGAACAGAGGATCTGGGGGGACAAAACTGTGAGACCCAGGAGGAGGTATCCGCAGAGGACCAGGAGCCCAAGGGAACTGGATACCGGATGGGCATCTGGGGACACAGGAGAGAGTGGCTTTGTCCTGCAGCCGCGGGGGAGGCCAGCGGCGGTGGGGACAGAGAGGCCTCTGTGAGGGAAAGCGCCCAGCTGGCTGGAGCCTCTGATCCTCCTGGGGCCTCCTGCAAGAGGAGGAGGCCGGGTCTGCTGGGACGTGTGGCCAGGAGACCCTCAGAAGAGGATCCAGGGGAGGGGATCCCTGGAGGGGCTGCGCCCTCCCATTCTCACCCCACAAGGCTCCCTGGGGACAGGTTTTTTTGTGGGGCCCTGGGCCCTACCTCTCGGAAAAGGGCGGGCGGCTGCGGGGCCGCTGGCCCGGTGGAGCGGCCGCGGCAGGGCTGGTGGGCGTGGAGGTGGACGAGGAGCGCGGCCGCAGCTAGGGCATTCTTTCCGGCCCGCGAGCCTCCGGGCCCCTCCCCGGCTCGGCGGTCCGGGGAGCTCGCGGCGGGCTGGGCCCTGCGGCCGGAGAAATCAAACCAGGGACGGCCGTCGTTCAGCCAATCGGGGAGCAGAGAGGCCGCCTTCGGCCAATGGCTGCCGCGAATGCTAATGAGGGCTGACGCCGCGAGGAGGGCCCCATTCAAAAGTAGCAGCTATTGTCGCCCAGGGCCGCGCTGCGCGCAGGTCCCGCCGTCGGGCCGCGGCGAGGGCGCGTGTGGACCCGGGCACGCAACGCCGGCGCCTATGGCCGCGGCCGCGATGGCCCAGCGGGGCCGCGTGCCGCCCACCGCGGCCGCGCCCGGCACCGAGGGGCTGCCGCGCGCCTTCCTGCAGAGCCTGCGCACCCTCTTCGACATCCTGGACGACCGGCAGCGCGGCTACGTGCACCTGCGCGAGATCGAGTCCCGCTGGCAGGGTGCCGACGCGCGCGAGCTGCCCCGCGGCGTGCTGGAGGGACTGCGCCAGGTGGCCCCGGCCAGCGGCTACCTGACCTTCGAGCGCTTCGTGGCCGGCCTGCGTACCTCGCTGCTGAGCGCCGACGGCGGCGCGCGAGACCCCATGCAGGCTCCGGGCCGGCCAGGGGACCAGCCGCCGCCGCCGCCGCAGCGCCTGGTGTTCGCACCAGCGGACGAGCCTCGGACTGTCCTGGAGAGGAAGCCCCTGCCTCTGGGCGCGCGCCCTCCGCCGGCCGGCCCGGGACAGCTGTGCGGCCCTGCGGAGGCGGCGCCCTGCCCCGCGGAGCCCGAGCGGCCCCAGAGCGCGGCGCTGGAGCGGAGCCCGAGCGCCGACGCCGGTGAGTGTGGGGCGCCCCGGAACCCGCCTCCTAGCTCCCCAGAACAGTGTCCGAGGCGGGACCCCAGAAGCAGGGACGGGGCACTTTGCGTGGTGGACTCTGGAGCCTGGAGCGAGCCTCAGTGGGCCTGGGGAGCTAGGGGCTTCGGCCTGTGCCAGTGTACTTAGGGCCAAGGAGGCCAGCCCTTCCCCGGCAGGCGTGGAGCAGAGCGAGATGGTGATCAGAACAGTCACAGGGACACCCCTTGTGCCAAGCCTGAGCCAGGCACCCGAACACCTGCCCAGTGTGAGGGGAGGTGGGCCACTTCCAGTGCCTGACCCAAACCTGGGCCCTCGCCTTGGGCTGCTGCTCAGGCAGAGGTGCTTCCCTGTGGAACAGAAGGTCCCCCTGGACTGTGGTCAGAGGGTCCTTCCCAGTCTGACAGCTCAGGGCAGAGAGCCCGGGCAGGTGGGAGCTGTTAGAGGTTCCCCAGGAGCACCCAGCACCTGCACAGGAAAGACCAAGGTGTGGGGTGCTGAGGGTCCTGGCTGCAGCAGATGCCACAGGGGGATACAGATTATAGTCCCTGGGGACTTTCTGCAGGCTCCCCTCCTGGCTCCCAGTCCAGTTGGCAGAGACAGGAGACTGTTGAATGGCCCCTGTCTGCCTTGCTCCCCAGCGCCTTCCTTGGGAACAGGACCTACATTATGTGTGGGGTGGAGGCAGCTGCGAGAAACCCGAGGCCCCCAGCCCTTCAGTCCACCCCGCCTTTGCTGTGCCCTCCAGGTGCAGGCTGGCTCACTGGAGGCAGCTGCTTGGCCAGCTTGCCAGACCTCTCCCTGCCTCAGACTGATCTCCAGTCCTGTGACTGGGGCTCGGAGCCACAGCGGCCCTGGGCTCCCTGGTGAACTGATCCAGCAGCCCCATACCAGGCTGGGACCTCTCCTTGCCCCTCATGGTCCAGCCTCCCTGTCCCTGTGGGAGGCTGCTGGGTGTATCTGACACCAAATGCAAGGTGGATGTCATCCTTGTGGCTCTGCAGTTTGAAACCAGCCTGGGGACTGCAAGCAAGGACAGGCCCAGGGCTTGGTTGTGGTCTAGCCCTGCTCTGCTCTGTGGCAGGGTTTGTTTACCACGCCTTCTGAAGGCCACACGGCCAGTGTGCCCATCATGGGCAGCGCTTCTAGCTATCACTCTTACGGGCAAGCCAAGGGCCAGACAGGGGCACAATTACTTGATTGACAGGCCGGCTTTCAGAGTACCAAATCTGGATTCCCTAATCGCCCCATCTCTTCAGTAAAGCTCCCCAACGCCCATACAGCCTCCTAAACCCCCAGCCCAGAGATGCAGGCTTCCTCCCTTGTGCAGCCCAGGCCCAGATATCCCTCCCCAAACCCCTTGGCAGTACCTTCTTGCCCCCCCCCCCCCAGGCAGCAACGCGACTATGCCTCACCCTATGCTCAGCAGTGTGGACTCCTGGGCCAATTCTTACATCACCTACCCACTCCCGTACCCAGCCCAGGGCATGACCTGGAAGATGTCTGGTGCCGGCGGCAGGGCTGGAGGGCTGAGGGCAGTGCCCTCCTCTGCACCTGCAGCCCACTTCTGTGGACAGGGAGGCCTTCCGGAGACCCTCACATAAGCCCCTGGCAAACCTGAGGCACACACCCCTGAGCTCCAGGATATCTCCCCACAAGCTTGGGACGTACCTGACTGCGGGCTGAGGCTGTGTGTACGTGTGCTAGGGAAGCCAAGGTCTGATCTCCACCAAGCGGCTCCACCTGTCCCTGCCTCAGCGCCTGCCCAGCAGGGCCTGAGAGAACCAGAGCCCTGACTGTCTGTCCCTTACCCCCGCGCTTCACCTAGCAGCCTCACTGTGTTCTGGACATGGGGTGAGGTGTGGAAAACAGACATGCAGCCTGCCCCCCAGGGAACTGCTAGCCCTTGCCCGGGCAAGTGAGTGGCTTCCAGGCGGGGTGACTGGCAGAGGGTGCCATGCAGCCCTGGCCCCCAGAATTCACACCGCCTGGGTTGGCTGGGTCTAGGATGGGCAGGGGCCTGGAGTTCAGCCAGGCTCCTGCCTCCCCACCGTAGGAGCGGCAGCCTGCAGGGGCCTGGAAATAGAGGCAGGAGATGCCCGGCGGGCCCCGCGGGCCCGAGGGGAACGTCGGAGGCACACGATCACCAACGGAGTGGACTGTGGCCTGGTGAGACGGGCCAGGGCTCTGAGGGACTCTCTGGGTTGTCTGGGAGGCTGGGAGCCAGGGGGAGCATCCAAGCCCGGTTCTAGGGGAACCCTGACGGGAACATCTATCAGCTCTGAGCATCTCCCTACCTGGGCTTGGATGCACTGGAGGGCTGGCCAGGGTCAAACAGAGGGAGGTCATGAGGTCCTTTAGGGCCATGCTGTGACAGGGAGCTTGGGCCCTGCCCTGCCTGCCCCAGGAGGCTCAGCCCTGCAGGTCAGCCCATCTGCTGCAGGCAGAACCTGAGAGGCAGGTGCTGGACCCAGCCAGGGGAAGTCTGAGAAGAGGGGCTGAACCAGGCCAGGCCCCTTCCCTGCTCCCCAGAGTGGTGGTGCGAGGCTCCCGGGGACTGGCCGTGTGTGTCCATCTGTGTGGCTGAAGACTGCCCATGTGCTGACACTCTGAGCGTGTGCGTGTGCTGCTCTGAGGTGCGTGCCTGCACTTCCACACCTGCGGCTTCTGGCGGGTCCACATAGGCACGCAGGTGTGTGTGGACGTGTGTGCTCACTGCACGTGCGCTCCTGCACACACGTGTGTCGTAGCTGACGCAGATGAAGGAGCTGGAGCAGGAGCAGGAGGCGCTGCTGCAAGGTCTGGAAATGATGGCCCGGGGCCGCGACTGGTACTGGCAGCAGCTGCAGCGTGTGCAGGAGCGCCAGCGCCGGCTGGGCCAGAGCAGAGCCCGCGTGGTGAGTGCTGGGGCCGCCTGAGGTCCCGGGCGTCCTGGGCAGACCCCTACCAGAAATACCCTGTGCTCCCTCTAGGCTCTGAGCAGCAACTGTAGGGGGCAGGAGTGCCAAATGGGGCACCCCATCACTGCCCAGTGATCCCCTGCTTTGTTCCCAGGACTTTGGGGCTGCAGGGGGTCCCCGCCCACTGGGGCAGCTGCTGCCTAAGGTACAGGAGGTGGCCCGGTGCCTGGGGGAGCTGCTGGCTGCAGCCTGTGCCGGCAGGGTGAGTGATCCCAAACCTCCCCTCCCCTGTCCTGGAGACTGTGTCCAGGAGAGGCTTGCCTGACCGTGCCCTCCCACAGGCTCTCCCCTTGTCCTCGGGGCCCCCATGCCCGGCCCAGGTCTCCACCTCACCCTCAGCCGCAGGCTGGCAGCAGCAGACCATCCTCATGCTGAAAGAGCAGAACCGGCTTCTCACCCAGGTAAGGTGCAGGGGGCGGGGCGGGGGCCTGGGGGCCAGACTGGCCCTGACCACCTGCTTCCTCACCCAGGAGGTGACTGACAAGAGTGAGCGCATCACCCAGCTGGAGCAGGAGAAATCTGCCCTCATCAAGCAGCTGTTTGAGGCCAGAGCTCTCAGCCAGCAGGACGCTGGGCCTCTGGACTCCACCTTTATCTAGCCGGGCGTGCCTCCAGGGGGTCCACATCCATCCAGCAGGACATGCCTTAGCAGGACACAGCCTTCAGCCCTGTGGCACCCGTGATCCACTCTCTGGCTGAAGACCGCCAGCTGACCTGGGAAGAGCCCTTGAGTGGGAGCCTTCCTCCATGGCCCTGCCTGAACACTGACCCCTTTGGAGCCTTGGGGGCCACCTGGGCAGAGGCTCTGTGCACCCTACAGCCTGAAGCTGGAATTGCCACTGGATGGTGGGGGACCCCTTCTGATGTTTATCAGGTTCCAGGCAGCCCTGGGCCCAGAGGGGCACTTTTACAGCTGTCCTGGTCCCTCCTGCCTCTGACCCTGGGGTCAGAGTTTCCAGTAAAAGTACTGGTCACACCCGGCTTCACTTCCAATAGCGGCCAGCAGAGGGCAGCAAGTGAGCTTGTCCTTTGCCGAGTGGCCCGCATGGTGGTGTCTGGGGGTTGTGGAGCATGGTAGGGGGTCTGGTGGTGCTGAGGGTGGAGGGGAGATCTGGAGGCCAACCAGTAAGGGGCCTATGGGCAGATGCAGGCTGAGGTCCCAGCTGGGGCCACGGAGACAAGGTGGCTGGGAGATGAGGGGTTGGAGACTGGCCTCCACTGGGCCTCTGCCTGTGAATGTTGGGAGCCCCGGAGAGCAGTCAGGGTCTGAGTCCCAGCCAAGGGGGACAGGATCTGGCTGCAGCCACAGCAGGCCTGGGAGTTTCCTAAAATGGGGCCGAGAGCTTGGCTTGCCTGCCCCTCCCACAAATCCCAGACTCTAAAACCACTTGGGTCCTCATCCTCTTGGCCAGGACTCCACCGCACAGTGAGTCCCATGGCAACCTGGGACCTGGCTCCAGACCTTAGCCTGGGTCGATGGTCAGCAGGGTGGCTCGGGCCCCTTCCCTTGAGAGGCCCAAGGCATGGTGGGGGTGCAGCACACCCACCCCACAGGATGAGGATCGCCAGTCTGCTGACCTCCATCCTCCCACACCCAGCTTGGCCCCAGGACGGTGGCCCTCGGCCACAGCAAAGTGAAGTGTGTGGCAGAGGAGGAGGCTGGGGTCCCCCGCAGCACCCACCAGACCCTGTGACTAGCTCACTGGTGTGGCTCACACACAGCCCATGGCAGGTCCAGAACTGAGCCCCGACGGCGCCTCTCCTGCTCCTGACAGCCCGGCACTCAAACTCAGGCCCAGCAGGGTCCAGCCTCAGGTGGCCGCCTCCACCTCCTCTGGGCTTTGCCCAGGATGTGCTGTCTACCTGGAACTGCCCCCTGCTCCACCTGGCCAGATCCTGCCAGCCCTGACGCTGGGTCTTGCCACAGCGCAGGGGCCTCCGAGTCCCTCCCTGGTGGCCAGGGAGGGCCACCTTTTCCCCTGGGTGCCTGTCATACAGGGGATTCAGTAGTCCTGACAACCTCAGGAGGCAAGAGACAGCACACAGGTGAAACTGGTCGGGAGACCCACCGAGGCCTTCGGCTAAGGGGTAGGCCGGACGGCAGGAAGCGTGCTCTTCCGGTGTTCCCGCACGGTTAGAAGACGTTTCCTCCAGCCTGCATGCTGGCGCGGGCTGCCCGTGCGGCCCAGAGGCCGAGAGGCAGAGTCTAGAGGGGCCCGGGTGGCAGGGCCTGGGGAGCTGGCAGCCCTGGCTGCCATCCTCTGTGGAGTTTCAGCCCTAGGGGCCACCAGGGCAGTGACGGTCCTCCCTGCAGGCTGGCCCATCCTTGTAGGAACAAGCATCACGGCCTGTACCCACACACGCATGCTGCGGGGTGTGAGTCAGAAACACTTGCTCCATGTCCCCAGGCACGGGCCACTGCCCCTTTGAATCACTGCTCTGAAGGAAGCCAGCTGCACCAGGACCCTGCGGTTGATACCGGGACGGAGCCTGTGGGCACGCTGTCACTGAGCCACATCCCCAGCCCCTCATCTGTTTAAGTTTTGAGACAGGGTCTAGCTAAGTTGCCCAGGCTGACCTTGAGCTCGAAGTTCTCCTGCCTCCCCCTCTCCAGTCGCTGGGGTTACAAGTGTGCACCATCACGCTCGTCAGAAACGGAGTCGTGAAAATAGGGAAGATGGTCTTTATGATCTCTTGTATGATCTCTTTTTAAAATATTTTTTGTAGATGGACACAATATCTTTTTTTTTTTTTTAAATATATATTTTTTAGTTGTAGATGGACACACAATATCTTTATTTATTTTATGTGGTGCTGAGGATCGAACCCAGTGCTTCATGCATGCGAGGCGAGCGCTCTACCACTGAGCCACAATCCCAACCCCACAATATCTTTATTTTTATGTGGTGCTGAGGATTGAACCCAGTGCCTCACGCATACGAGGCAAGCGCTCTACCACTGAGTCACAATCCCAGCCCTCTTGTATGATCTTTAATGTTATAAAGAATTCCAGAGCGGGGTGAAGCTCAGTGCTTGGATAGCATGTGAGAGGTCCTGGGTTTGACCCCCAGCACTGGGGGAAAATGCCAATCCAGTATGAAAAAGAATCAAATAGAACTGGAAATTTAAAAGGAAAGTACCGTTAGTTGAAATGGAAAGTTTAGCAAGCATCCAACATGAGACGAGTGGTTTAGTGCCGAAGAGATTTAGTGGATTAAAAAGGGAGGATAAGGAATTATCCAGAACAACCCAGAGACACAGGAAGGAGACAGCGGGCTTGGCCGACAGGGAGCCAGGCTTCCGCGGTCTGGTGGGGTCTCCTGAGGGAGACGGTGGGGTAGGGAAAGAGCAGCAGCAGGCTGGTGAACCGGCCTAGAGTTTGGGAACCGTGTGGCAGAACCACTTCTCAGATCTAGGAACACAGGCAGACGGCCACCAGGATGAACAAAAAGCACACTCTCACGAGGTCGTGAGAGAATTCAGGGAGAAAACCCAAGTCCTAAGAGAAAATACGCCCCACGGGCCAGGGCCAAAGTCCACGGCTGAGAAGCCATCTGTGAAGAAGGGGAGCTGGGCCGGGGTGCGGCTCAGGGGTAGGGCCTCTGCTTAGCATGGGCAAGGCTTGGGGTTCAACCCTAGCACCACCCCCCCAAAAAAACCAAAATAAGATTTTCAAACAAAAATTTACACTTTATGGCCAGAAATTCCCTAAAGGGAATTTGCTGCAGAGGAAATGCTTCAGGAAGAACATAAAACTCAAGATGGAATCATAAAAACAGCTTGGTTGTCTGTTGCTGTGTAACAAATGAACATCAGACCGAGTGGTGACAGAGATGAGTGTTTCCTGGCAGTTGCCGAGTCCGGCACTCCCTCCCGCCCCCGGGGCAGCTGCACTGTGGTTCTGACCCGGAACTCCCTGAGGCTACAGGCAAGAGAGCTGCGGGGCCCTGCCCCTGACGGCCCAGGCCCCGCTGCCAGGACAGGGCCCACACATGGCCATTGGCAGAAGTCTGCTTCTGGGCTCCATGGGGCTCTTGAATGTTCCCACAGTGTGACAGCCACTTCCCCAGAGGACATGACCCAAGAGAGAGAGCCGGGAGGGAGCCACCTGCCGCGGGCTGTGGCTGCAGCCGTGTGGTGGAGGCTCGCCTTCCACGCGCAAAGCCCAGGGTTGACTGGGTTCCATCCCCAGTACCAATAATAGTAATAAAGTCACTTCTGAAATATTCTGTCGTTAGCAGTTAGCATATCCAGCCGTCGCTCAAGGTAGGTAAGGAATTAGGGATTAGGGACAGGTGTCCAATAATCGGTGGACGTATTGTTTAAATCCATACACGCGAAATACGTGCCTAGGAAACCTAAGCAACTTACCTAACATTGAGAGCAGTGCCAATTTCTGGGAGGACCACGGGAGAGCTAAGCCCGTCTCCACAACGGCTCGCCAGTGGGGAGGAGCGGCTGGAGCACAGTGTCCGAAGGAGCTGTTTACGGGGCGACGTGCACCCCCCCCCCCCGTTCCAAGTCTATGTGTTAAAAGTGGGAGAACCAGGGAAAATCACAGCGGTTCAGCCCAAAGTGGGGTGGGGCCATAGACGGGAAAGAAACTCAAGAGCCGGGTGAGGCTGCACACCTGTAACCCCAGCCACTGGGAGGCTGAGGCAGGAGGGTCACAAGTTCAAGGCCAGCCTCCTCGACTTAGCTAGACCCTGTCCCAAAATAAAAAGGGTTGGGGGTGTAGCTCAGTGGTAGAGTGCCCCTGGATTCAATCCCCAGTACCATAAGAAAAGTCATCTCACATAATGAGATGATAGAAGCCCATTAGAAATCACAATTTATGTAAAATGACTTAAGCTCACTGATTAAAGGATAAGGTTGCCAGAGTTGATTTTTAGCAATTAAAATTAAGCTGTTTTAAGAGATACACCTGAAAGAGAACGGCCGTATTAATGTAAGACAAAACAGGGTGTTTTGTTGTTTTTTTGTTTCATTTTGGGTACTGGGGATTGAACCTAGGGTGCTCGACCACTGAGCCACCCCCAGCCCGTTTTGTTTTTTGAGACAGGGTCTTGATAAGTTACCCAGACTGGCCTCAAACTGGCGCTCCTCCTGCCTCAGCCTCCTGAGTCGCTGGGATTACGGTGTACCCCACCATGCCCAGTTTAAGGCAAGAGATATCACTAAATATACAGAGGGTAACTACCTAGTTGTAAAAAGCTAATTTTACTACTAAGACATAACAATCCTTAACCTACCTAGTAATAGAGCCACAAAATATGTGAATCACAAAGATCTGCAGCTATTTTCCCTCACATGGCACGTGAGGAGATGCCAACCTCACCAGCCACTAGGATCGAGCCGATGGAGGCCTGGGGAGCTGTCCGCACCCCACTGCGTGGCCACGTCAAGTCGGGGTCTCGCCCTTGTCCCCGGGCAGAGAGGCTGATTCCTGCACACGATGCTGCTGCCGCGTTCTGAGACAGCGTGGGCACCCGCCCTCCACACCGGAAGTGCTCAGAGAGGCGAGGCGGACGGATCAACAACTGCAGAGTGAAGTTTACTGGGACCTTAGTGGACAGTGTCCTGGGCAGCAGCCACTTACGTGCTGGGTAGGCCAAGGTGGGCCTTCACCCATGGGAATCTCTTTCTCAGAAACTGGTAACACAGCAACATCAGGAAGCTCCAGGCACCAGCAGCTGCAGGAAGGCTCTGCTGACCAAGCTCAGCACCTTTCAGCCCTGGGGTTTGCAGTGCATGCCAGGGCCACCTGGCCGGCAAAACGGCAGTTACCACCAAGATGGCTGCGGTCATGTCAAGCTGGGATCTGCCACAGCACTGTGGAAAGTAGAAGTGCTTTCAAAACTAAAATCGAGCTAGACACAGTGGTGCAGGCCTATAATCCAGTGGTTCAGGAGGATCACAAGTGGAGGCCAGCTGGGCAATTTAGCAAGACTCTGCCTCAAAATAAAAAATAACACAGGTTGGGGCTGGGGCTCCGTGGCAGAGCACCGCTGGGTTCAATCCCCAGTACTCCCCCACCAAAAAAAACTACAGTTTACCGCATGTGACAGTTACTTTTAAGTGTCAGCTCAGCCATGCTGTGGTACCCAGACCGTCAAACCCCTGTGGCTGCTGCTGGGACACGGAGGGTAAGATGTGATTGATAGTCAATCCAGTAGACGTCGGGTAAAGCAGACCTTCCGTACAGTGGGTGGGCCTCACCCAGTTAGGTGTAGGCTCTGAGAGGGAAGCTGAGGTCTCCTGAGGAGTCTGGCCTCCAGATGGCCTTGACCTGGAGGCCATGCCATGGACCCTGCTGCCCACTGAACTGCCCTGCTGACCAGGTCCGTGATCGGGCGCCGCCCCCGCCCCGCCCTGCGCCCGTTGCTCTGAGGTGCTGACTAATCCATCACCTAACTCACTGCTGGGCGTTTACCCCAGAGTGATGAACTTATTTTCATGCAGGAACACGTACACGAATGTTCAGAGCACGTCACTTACATTACAAAAGGGGAAACCACCCGACATCCTCCCGAGGGTGATTGGTCCAACAACCCACGGGAGAGCCCGTGCCGGGGTGCAAGCCTGTGACCCCAAGGACTGGGGAGGCTGAGGCAGGAGGATCTTAACCTCAAAGCCAGCCTTGGCAACTTAGCGAGATCCTGTCTCAAAATAAAGAATCAAAAGGGCTGGGGACGTGCCTGGCTAAGCGCCGCTGGGTGGGTCCCCAGTGTCAAAAACCAAACAAAACAAAAACCCATGGCACCTCCACACCCGGGACCCCCACTCAGCAATGAAAGGGAATGGGGACAGGGTGGATGAAGCCAGGGAGACCAGCTGAGGACAGGAAGGCAGTCTCAAGGTCATGGACCCAGTCAGTGCAACCGTGACAGCAGGGACAGAGGCCAGAGCAGCGGAGGCCAGGGGCCCTCCTGTGTGTCCGGGAAGGATGATGGGTGATGGGACGGTTGGGCGTCCCGGTCCTGGCGAAGGTGGCACAAGGCTGAGGGTGAGCCGGCCCGGAGCTTCTCAGAGACAAGGACCCGCGAGGGGGCACAAGCACTGCGGCCCGCTTGGGGCGGCTCCCCGTCCCTCCCGCCTGCAGCGGTGCGGGCGCGGGCGCGGGGCAGCGGGCACCACTAAGGGAAACGTCCAGCCCCGGGTGGCGACGCCTCGGGGGCAAGCGGGGTCTGTCACCAGGGGCTGCCCTGGCGCATCTGAGCACCGTGGACATGCAGGCTGGACCGAAGGGTCGGGTGCAGGTCACACACTCCACCTGGGGAGCAGACGGCCTTCCAGCAGCTTCCAGGGCTGGGCCAAGACTGCTCTCCCACGGACCCAGGCCCAGGAAAGAAGGGCACCAGGGAGAATGGGAAAACCCAGACTTCGGGGACTCGAGCACACTTGCCAACAGCACAGGCATCAAAGTAAGACAACGCAAAGGAAAGGAAAGACGAGGTCACCCGAGTGGGACGAGAAGGCAGAGCCCGGCACAGGCCCTGCTGGACGCTCACTGGGAAATATCCGCTCGAAGTCCAGCTTGAGGCGCTGCAGAGAGAAAGGGCAGAAGGACCGCAGGGCAGGGAAGGAGGAAGCCCAGGCAGGCCACGGACAACCTGCGGGGTTGCCAGGTGGCTTCTGGGAAGGGCCAAGCAGGGCTGACTCAGGTTCCTGCCGGCGGCTCCCATGTTCTGGAGGCAGGGAAGGAAATGGAAGACGGCAGCCAAGGCAGAGCAGGCGAGGAAGCTGAGGAGCATCACCACCAGGCGCCAGCAGGCAGGACCACGCATCAGGAGTGAGGAGGCCCACAGCTCTGCATGTCAGAGAAGTGTGACGGTGCCCAAGGGGGTTCCAAACGAGATTGTGTTAATCCACTTAAGTGGACAAATTCCTAGAAAAATACAAAACTGACCCCAGAAGAAACAGAAAACTTGTTGGGCACAGTGATGGACACCTGTAATCCCTGCAAACTGGGAGGCGAAGGCCAGAGGATAGAAAGTTTGAGGCCAGCCTCAGCAACTTGGAGCAATCTCAGCAACTTACTGAGACCCTGTCTCAAAATAAAAAATAAAAAGGGCTGGGGATGTGGCTCAGTGGTAAAGCCGTGTGTTAGATCCCCAGTACCCCTGCCAAAGAAAAAAAAGAAAGCAAGAAAAAAAGAAAAAAAAAAACTTACTTAGCCCTGTAGCCCAGTAACTAAGAAAGAGGCAGCAGTTTAGGATCTCGCCACAGGAAAACACCAGGGCTGGATGATCTCAGGTGAGTTCTCCCACACATTCCAGCAAAGTTAACCCAAATGCCTGTTTCCAGAGAAAAGCTCTATGAGGCTAGTGTGACCTCAATATCAAAACCCAAGAGGGGCAGTAAAGAATGAATCACATGGGGCTGGGGTTGTGGCTCAGTGGTAGAGCACTTTCCTCGCATGTGGGAGGCACTGGGTTCGATCCTCAGCACCACATCTAAATAAATGAATAAATAAAGATCAAGCCGGGCATGGTGGCGCACGCCTGTAATTCCAGCACTTAGGGAGGCTGAGACAGGAGGATCACAAGTTCAAAGCCAGCCTCAGCAATGGCGAGGCGCTAAGCAACTCAGTGAGACCCTGTCTCTACATAAAACACAAAATAGGGCTGGGATGTGGCTCAGTGGTCGAGTGCCCCTGAGTTGAATCTTCAGTAACAAAAATCAAAAAAAATTAAAAAAAAGATCAATCAACAACTGAAAAAAATTTTTAAAAAAATGAATCACATGCTTTCCTGCCCCCGTAGTGTGTGTAATAAGACAATGGTTCTGAGGGATGTGGGGCTACTTTAATATTTTAAAACACTTCCATGAAGCACACTAGTGGACTAAAGGGGACGACTCCTGTGGCTTCTCGGGACGGGCAGGGAAAGCATTGAGTCAGACCCAGCGCCTGGAGTCACGCTCAGGGTCACAGAGCAGTGGGCGGCCAGACCATGGGGGACTTGGGGGAGCTTCCCTGCCTGTGGCCGGTGAAGAAGCCCGCCTGAAAAGGCCTCTCTGCCATATTCTGGAAAAGGTGAAGCTGTGGAGACAGCTCTGGGGCCCGGGGGCCAACAGGTGGGTCACGGGGCTTGGGGACACTGTGAGGGTTCTGCACGGCTCCACAGAAGGACACCCGTGGTTGTGGTCTGTCCAGACCCACAGATGGTGCAGCACCAAGAGTGAGCCCTACGGCCGACCGAGGCTCTGGGGGATGATGTGGCCTCCGTTCAAGCAGCTGCGCTGGGGCCGGGGAGGCTGTCGTGTGCGGGGAGGGGCCTCCGGGCTTGCTGCTCAGTCTCGCTCGGAGCCTCAACTGCTCTCAAAAGACACTGGCCCAAAACAGAACCAACCCCTCCACGTCAGTTCATGCTTGTTTGCTTTTCTTTACTTATTTGTTGATGCTGAGGATTAAACTCAGGGCCGTTTTACCTCTGGCTGCATCCCCAGCCCTTTAAATTTTTTTTTTTTTGGGTACTGGGGATTGAACTCAGGGGCACTCAATCAACCACTGAGCCACATCCCAGCCCTATTTTGTGTTTTATGTAGAGACAGGGTCTCACTGAGCTGCTTAGCGCCTCGCCATTGCTGAGGCTGGCTTTGAACTCGTGATTCTCCTGTCTCAGCCTCACTAAGCCGTTTAAATTTTTAAGAATTTTCAGACATGGGGCTGGGGTGGTGGCTCAGTGGTAGAGCACTTGCCTAGCATGCGTGAGGCACTGGGTTCGATTCTCAGCACCACATGTAAATAAATGAAAAAAATAAAGGTCCATCAACAACTGAAAAAAAATTAAAAAAAAAAAAAAGAATTTTCAGACATGATCTCATTAAGTTGCTTAGGACCTCGCTAAACTGCTGAGACCGGAGACCCTCTGCCGTGGCCTCCTGGGTTCTGGGGGTACAGATGAGCGCTGTTAGACCCGATCCGCGAGAAACAACAAACTCATAGATTCACTTGTTAAAGGTTTATTTTTCAGCCTGCGGGACAGCAAAGCCAACTAGAGCCAATTTAAAGTCGCAGCCCCCAACCTGGTTTAACTTGCAGATCATACAGCAAAAGAAAACTGCGAGTCAGGCGCTATGGCGCTTTCTCCTTTTAGCCAATGCAAGCCAGCCAACAGGACAGAAGCAGAAATCGCAGTGAGCGAAGCCCATCCTACGCCCAGCCTGCGTTTGGGAAATAGATTGTGACACTGTTTAGTGAGCATCCTGCTTTGGCAAGCATCCTGGAGTTGTTTTTTATCTGAAACTTAGATCAAGATGACCAGGACTCTTTGCAAAAATTAAGTATGTTGACGTGTGGGCTACAGTGAAGGTGGCTGGCAGCCCAGACAGAATGGAGTTTCTCAAGCTAAGAGTTGCCACAGTGCCACCAAGCCCGGGAAGACATTTATTTTAAAAACATTGTTCAAAGACCTAAAAGAAAGGCTACAGAAATAGAGAAACAAACCATGCTTTTGGGTTAAGACCCACTTGTCAACTGCTCCCAACTTGTGCCCAGATTAACACAATTCCAACTGGAATCCCACCTTGGAAGATGGTTCTAGAATGCCGGGGGGGGGGGCATTAACAGCCCAGAGGCCCTGTGCAAGATGTGGAGAAAAGGGACTCAGAGGTCACACCACGGCCTGAGCTGGGAAGGGTGACTGCCAGGTGCTGCATGGAGACCTCCAGATGCAGCCCACGTGCAGAAGAGGGCAGGCCGGGTGGGAGCACAATACACATGAGACCCCGGTTCTTCATGAAGGAAGTTCCCAACACAAACCCTCTTCCAGAGGGACAGAGGCTTGTGGTCAGCAAATTATACAGCCTTTAGAGGAGAGGATCCTAGCACCTCCCAGTATATCTGTCATGCATGAGCCCAAACGAGCTAGCCTTGAAGCAGAAGAGGATGCATGAGGACTAATCAAGAATTTCCAAGACGTTGCTGACAAAGGATTAATGTCCAGCACATATGTAAAGAGTGCTTGCGAGTCAATAAGATCAGCAGTCCTTACAGAGAGCCTCCAGCAGGTGCTCCACAGAGGAGAGATGTCTGTCTCCTTAGCAACTGAGGAAATGACCAAAGTCTCAAAAAGGTACCATTTCACCTTCAGCAGTGTCTCCAAAGGTTGAGATTCACAGTGCTGAATGAGGAGCAAATACACAGCAAGCAGAGCAGCTGGGAAAGCTGGAGCTCGCTAACAGCACACTGTCCCGGAGAACTAGGGCCAAGCACGCCACGCTGTAACCACAACGTGCTCCCAGGAGCCCCCCAGGAAAGGTCCACAGGCACGCCCGTGTGCCGCAGGCTGGTCAGAGCCCTGGCCAGGCCCATCCGTACACCACCCCGAGGCCAGCCCGCTCTGGTGCACGTGCCTACAGCAGCGGCCAGCAGTGAGGATGCACAGACTGCCCACCTCGGCGGAGCTGAGTGCAAGGAGTGCCAGCCGGTGTGGATGCCGAGAGCCCCGCCCACAGCTGCACTAGACCTCCCGGGAGGCCGGGTCCTGCTGAGGTCTGGCCTGCAGCACAGTCTGTCAGCTAGAGATGCACCCAGTTCAGGAGAGCAGGCTCCCTGCACAGCACCTGCAAGGGGTGTCCGCCGGTGCTTACCTGACCATTCCTCTACTGCAGTGCTTAGCAGATCCACCGGGCGCCCCACCCGCGGGGTCACCTACGTGCTACATACCCCACTTCCCCTTTCAGCTGGAGGCTCTGTGAAGTTCACTGTCTGGGACAGGTGGGGGCCCCCGCCCCACACCACAGAGTTCAAGAGCACCCCTTGCTTGCTGTGTCTGAGCAGGCCGTGCCCAGCAAGTATTTGTTGAATAACTAAGTAAGAAGGAGGCCTCTGGGTGTGGAAGCACATATCTGCCACCCCAGAGACTCAGAAAGCTGAGGCAGGAGGATCACAAGTCTGAGGCCTGACTGGGCAACTTAGTGAGACCTGGTCTCAAAATAAAAAATAAGCAGAGCTGGGGACTTAGCTCAGTGGTAGAGCACTAGGTTCAATCCCCAGCCCCACCAAAACAAGGCTGTGAGTGAAGGACCCTTCCCAGTTAAGATGTCTCTGCCCCTGGGCACGGTGGCATATACCCGTATCCCAGCAGCTGGGGAGGCTGAGGCAGGAGGATTGAGAGTTCAAAGCCAGCCTGAGCAACTTAGGCAGGTCCTAAGCAACTTAGCGAACCTTGTCTCTAAATAAAATATTTTAAAAGGGCTGGGGAGGGGCTGGGGCTGGGGCTTAGGGGCACAGCACTTGCCTAGCACGTGTGAGGCACTGGGTTTGATCCTCAGCACCACATAAAATAAATACATAAAATAAAGGCATTGAGTTCATCTATAACTAAAAACATTTTTTAAAAAAAGGGCTGGGGGGGCCGGGGCTCAGTGGTAGAGCGCTTGCCTAGCATGCGTGAGGCACTGGGTTCGATCCTCAGCACTACGTATAAATAATAAATGAATAAAATAAAGATCCATCAATATCTAAAAAAATATTTAAAAAAAAAAGGGGCTGGGGATGTGGCTCAATGGTTAAGCACCCTGGATTCGATCCTTGGTACCAAAAAACCCCAACAACAACAGAGATGTCTCTGCCACTGGACACTGTGACTTCTGAAGGAAAGGCTGAGGCGGGAGGGCCAGGACCTCAGCCGTCTCAGCCAAAGCCCCTCCCTGGAGGTCTGCGTCTAGCTGGGGAGGGGACTCTGCATCTCTGCCCTGCACTGCTCGCCTGGACTGCAGGCCAGGCCACCGGCAGCTCATCTGAAGGCCTGCCCTGCTGAGGTCCCTGCAGGCCACAGCTGCTCCCTGCTTTAGCTCCTGCTCACGGCCCCCGGCCCACCTCCAGGAGCCCAGCACCCAGAAACTGTCTCCATGCCAGGAAGGGCGTTCCTGCCCTCGTTCCTTCTCAGAAAGCCCAGCTCTCAGCCTGCCTGTTCCTGCTCCTGCTTCTTGCCCTTCTTGGCAGGCCAGTGCAGGCCTTGGCCAGAGCCTGTCTCCCCCCAGGGCAGGGGCTGGATTCCACCCTGCCTCTCAGGCCGGGTGGGGGGTCCGGCTGCCCCAGGCTTGTCTGTTCAAGGACAGTCCAGAACACCAGGAAGCCCGTCAGCCTTGGCAGGATGGGGACTGGCCACCACTGCCCTTTCACACGAGAGACCTTCTCTGGGCCGCCTTTGTCCCCTGCCTTTCAGGCTCCTGCGCCTGCCTCTCCCTCCTCTGGTTCAGGGGTGGGAGCAGGCTTGGGGGGATGTGGGGTGGAGATGCTGGCGGGACACTGGGGCCTGGAGCCCAGTGCTGGCCACACCCACAGAGTCTCTTCTGGAGACCCTCCAGGCTGAGCTCTGGGGAGGCAGAGTGACCTCCCGGGTTCCCACCCCTCCCTCTGGGGTCCTGAGCTAGAAGAAAGACGCCTTTGCTGAGCCAGGACACCAGACCCTCAGCCTGGGCGGCAATCCCAACCCAATGTCCCTGCCTGTTCTGCTGGCCCCGGGCATGGCCCAGACCCCGCCCCCATCAAAGGCCTCCCTTTAGCTCAGCCGGGTGCCTGCACACCCTGGTGATGGTGCCTGTTTCAAGACCACGTGGCTTCCTGCTGCTGTACTGATGGGCTTCTCTGTACTGAAATTCCCATTTTGTAAGTGTACAAAGTGGTGGCTCCTGGTCAAGGAGCCCCTGAGCCTGGTCTGGCTGACCTGCAGTTCCATGTGATGTCGGAGCAGAGGACGCATTTTGTGGGTGACAAGGGGCAGGCCAGGGCCTAGGGCTAGCAGAGCACACATCCACTCCAGTCAGCGTCCAGGAACCTGTTGCTGCCCAGCACCAGGGCCTGGCCTCCCTCTTCCTCGCCCTGGAGGGTGAGGTGTGTGAAGCAGACTGTCCTCTGGGCTTCTCCTGGGGAGGCTTTTCCCAGGAAATGTGGCAGTAGGGATGGCCAAGGCCCCATGCTGGAAGCCAGACAGGCCCCTTCCGTGCTGCTCCTCTTGTTTCTGGGCAGGGTCTGACGGTGGGCCATCCCTGTCCTTCTGCCTCAGTGTCCTCCACTGTCACCTTAGTAGAGGGCTGCGTGAGGTACATCTGACCTAATTCTTTCCATTGCTCAACTTGAGTGCCCAGGTGGGCACGAGCAGCCCACCTGAGTCAGCTCAGTACCCCTGCAGCTGACCTGTGCAGGCGGGGCACCCTCGGGCGGGGTCGGCGCAGAAGGCTGGTGGGTCTTGCAGGGAGGGTACCCCGGGAACCCGCCTGGTGCTCGCCCAGAGCTCTGTGCTCCACACGCAGGAGCTGGGTCTCAGTGTCCTCCTGAGGCCCCGGCCTGGAAGCCAAGAGGCTCCTGTAGGTGGCTTCTCCTTCCCCTTTCCCAGGCCAGGGAAAACGACTGCCTCTGAGCCGGCCTAGCACCCGCCCCGCGCCAGGAGGCCGGTCCCCACGACTTCACAGGACAGAGATGGGTGCTGAGCGGACAGGAGGGAGGAAGGTGGGCAATGGTACCAGAGTCGCCTCGCGGAGACCTGAGTGCGGCGCCGGACGGCGAGGATGACTCAGCCGCGCGGCGTCTCTCACCTGCGCTCGCGGCGGAGGCGGGGGCTGGACTTGTGGGCGTGACCGCACGTGGGCGTGGCCTCCAGCGCCCCGCCCCGGGAGCCTATCCGATGGCCCCGGCCACCCCGGCCTCCCAGCTGCCGGCTGCCCGCGGGTCCCGGCGCGTCCTCCCGCGTGCCCGCCCATGGCCGGGAAGGTGCTGTCACTGCTGCCTCCGCTGGTGCTGGCCGCGGCGGGCCTCTCCGGCCTCCTGCTGCTGTGCGTCCCCACCCGCGACGTCCGGGAGCCACCCGCCCTCAAGGTGCACGCCCCGGCACCGGCGCGCGTCCGGGGAGCAGCGGGTCGGGCAGGCCGGGCGTCGGGCGGGGGCGGCTTGGAGTCCGCGCGGTCCAGCTGCAGCCCGGGTCAGCCAGCGACCACGCGCGGGGCTCGGGAGGGCCTGGGGGTCCTCTCCCGCGCTGGCCCGGCGCGTCCTCAGGGCGGCGGCGCTTCCGGGGCGACGCGGTGCTGGAGGTCGAAGTTGCGGGAACTCCCCGCCGCGCGGAGCCTGCCCACGCGACAGCCGAGCTGTCTCCTGGCTCCTGGAAGGCGGCCCCGCACCCCAGGGCGGCCAGATGCCCTTCCTCAAGCCCAGCGCGAACCTCAGGGCACTGGGGGCCACCTCTGCCTTGTGCGCCCGCCCCCGAGGGCGCTGTGAGACGCGCATCCACTCTGCGTGCAGCCCAGATGGGGAGAGACAGGCGAAGACGGCCGGGACCCCTCCCAGCCATCCTGGGACAGTGCCTTGGGCGGGACTTGGCTGGCCCTAAAGGGGTTGCACTGGGCTAGGCCGGAGCTCCACTCCCACCCCCACCCCTAGGTCCAGTGGCCTGTCCACTGCCTCCACTGGCTCCTTTAACCCTTTATTGGCTTGTGCTGGTTGCGTGTGGGGCGTAGTGACCCAGGCCCCTTGAGCCGGGTGGGAGGGGCTCTGTGGCTATGCAGGACGGGGACAGGGTAGGCCCGTTGCGCCCTGGGTTCTGGAGAAGTTCCCTGACAGCAGAGGTTGGTGCGCTATTCCCAGGCTGGAATCGGCACTGGGCTGGGGGTGGGTTTCCAGTCAGGCTCTGGAGGACAGGTGCTGAGAGGGGTCACCTACAGGCTGGGTCCAGGCATCACCTGCCAGGCCCATCCTGAGACCCCTCTGCTCTTCAGGACCAACTTGTGTCTGACTCTGGCTTTGACGCCAGGGAGGAGGCCTGGATTGGAGACCCATTCCCAGCCTCAGCCAGCCTCCTTCTCGGGTTGGGCTTAGGTCAGAGTAGATGTAGGCAGACGCAGGGAGGGAGGAAGAACAGCCTGGGCAGGTCCTTCTCCCTGGACCACTTCCCGGTGCATGGCATGCCAGCTTCAGGTCGTCAGGGGGGAGGTGTTCACCCCGAGGGGCATCTTCCATCTTTCCTCACCCCGTTCTCCTTCCAGCCAAGCCCTGTCACTGTGGCTGCCCTGGGCCTTCTCTGAGCTTCAGCATGAAGCCCAACACATGACGGGGCGTGGTGGACAGTGGGGGACCAAAGGGCATGACCGCCATGCCCTCAGACCCCAAGCTGACTCCGCACCCCCCGCAGTATGGCATCGTGCTGGATGCTGGCTCTTCACACACGTCTATGTTTGTGTACAAATGGCCAGCGGACAAGGAGAACGACACCGGCATTGTGGGCCAGCACAGCTCCTGTGATGTCCCAGGTGAGGTCTCCAGAGTGCCAGAGCTCCCTGGCCTGGAGCCACCTGTGGGTCCCAGGGCCTCTCCAGCCCCTGGAGTGGGCTGCAGCAGTCATGGTCCTCTGCTTGGTCCTGGGTGGAGCTCACTCCAGAGAGAGGCTGGGCCCTCTGGGCTTGGGAGGAGGTGCGGGCAGTCTGTGTCCAGAAAGGAAGCTCCAGGCGGAGCTCCAGGCCCCAGATAGAGTAGGAGGGGCTCCAAGGATCCAGCAGGCACATCCAGGCAGGTCTCCGGGGAGGCGAGGCTGGCTGACAATGCCCAGTGCACCTGTGCCCACACCCACCCAGCAGGCGGCAGCCTCAGAGACTCTGGGTGGCACCTGGGCCCCTTTGTCTTTGAACGGGGTGTCTCTGGGGGCTTGAGCTGGGAAGGTGTGCCTAAGCTACCTGGGAGCACCCAGGAGTACCTGGTCGGGAGTCCAGACGCCCAGCCCCACTGGACTTTAGCCCACCTGGGGACCATTTACAGGGCATCTTTCTGCCTCCCTCCAGGTGGGGGCATCTCCAGCTATGCAGATAACCCTTCTGGGGCTGGCCAGAGTCTGGTTGAATGCCTGGAACAAGCGCTTCGGGATGTACCCAAAGAGAGACACGCTGGCACCCCCTTATACCTGGGCGCTACAGCCGGCATGCGCCTGCTCAAGTGAGCTGAACATCCCCTGACCTTCCCTGGGACCTCAGGACAGCCCTGCACAGGGTGGACCCTACATGTCCTTGATAGTGGCTCTGGGCTGGAACCTCCTCACTGGGTGGACCTCAAGTGACCCTGCAGCAGGATTACAGCTACCTGGGGAGGGGGCCGGTCAGAGTTCTCCCTGCTCCACAGCCTGACCAATCCAGAGGCCTCGGCCGGTGTGCTTGCGGCAGTGACGCGGATGCTGACCCAGTACCCCTTTGACTTCCGTGGTGCGCGCATCCTCTCTGGCCAGGACGAGGGAGTGTTTGGCTGGGTGACTGCCAACTACCTGCTGGAGAACTTCATCAAGGTGGGCCCAGAACCCTAACCCTAACCCCAACCCTAAACCTAACCCCAACCCCAATGAGCCCAGGGGAACCTGCACCTGCCCACTGGCTGACCCAATCTCCACTCTCCACAGTACGGCTGGGTAGGCCGGTGGTTCCGGCCAAGGAAGGGCACACTGGGGGCCATGGACCTGGGGGGTGCCTCCACACAGATCACCTTCGAGACGGCCACTCCAGCTGAGGATCCAGCCAATGAGGTCCAGCTGCGGCTCTACGGCCAGCACTACCGCGTCTATACCCATAGCTTCCTCTGCTATGGCCGAGACCAGGTCCTTCAGAGACTGCTGGCCAGTGCCCTCCAGGTGCCCCTCCACCCCAGCCAACCCCACCTGAGGGAGACAGCAGAGCACATGGGGGTCAAGTGCCCCAGAGCAGAGTGGGTGACCATGCCAGAGAGGGCTCTACAGCCAGGCTCCTCACTGGGGGACTCCAGGGAGCAAAGGGCCAGTGCAGGGTCTGGATGGAGAACTGAGGGCCAGGAGCAGGTCTCAGAGGGCCCTGCATGCCATGCATGGCGCCTGAGCACAAAAGTGATAGTGCCCAAGCTGGGTCTGTGGATGACTCATCGGGCTGGTCCTTGGGTGGGTGGCGGGAGTGTGGGTGGTGTCTGATATTCTGTCATCTCCCCAGACCCACCGCTTCCACCCCTGCTGGCCAAGGGGCTATTCCACCGAAGTCCTGCTCCAGGACCTGTACCAGTCGCCATGCACTGAGGCTCAGCGGCCGCAGCCCTTCAACGGCAGCGCCAGAGTCAGTGTGCCGGGCACCAGCGACCCTGTTCTCTGTCGTGGCCTTGTCTCAGGGCTCTTTGACCTCTCCTCCTGCACCTTCTCTCGATGTTCCTTCAACGGGGTCTTTCAGCCCCCAGTGGCTGGGAACTTCATTGTGAGTCTAGGAAGACAAGAGTGGGGACAGGTGCCCTTCAGCACGTGGGGTGTGGCCTTGCGTGACCACACCCCCCTTGCAGGCCTTCTCTGCTTTCTATTACACCATGGATTTCCTGAAGACGGAGATGGGGCTGCCTGTGGCAACTCTGCAGCAGCTGGAGGCAGCTGCCATGAACGTCTGCAACCAGACCTGGGCTGAGGTGAGGCCTGCTCCCTCACCCGCGGGCAGCGCAGGAGGGCTTGGCCAGTTAGCATCATACCTCCTGGTCATGCTTTGCCCTGTAAACGAGGGTCCAGGCCTCTCAGAACGTCCACTGTGGTGGAGGTAACTGAATTAGGCTCAAGTAATGACTGGGCTATGGCAGGGAGCACGGGAACCAAGTGAGCTGCAAACAAGACCTGGTGGGCAGGGGAGCAGGTAGTGCAAAAGCCCTGTGGCATTAGGGAACTGGGAACAGACAGGAACAGAAAGGCAAGTGGCTGGGACAGGGTAGAGGAGAATGGCCTGCTGGTGGAGCACAACTCAGGAGAGACAGCAGGTAGAATTGGCAGGGCTCTGGGTGGGGGTTGGGGAGTGAACAGGACACTTAGCTTTCTGACTTCCCCATGCTGCCAGCTAAGGAGGGATGGAGGGGTCTGGCCACTTAGAGGGTGAAGTAAGCACCTGAGTCTTCAGGAGAAATGTGACAGCCCCACCCAGTCTTGTCTGTGCCTAGTGTCGGGCAGACCAGGGGCGTGGAGAGGTGGGAGCAGGAGGAAGGCCCACGGGTCCAAGCCCAAGCCCCTGACCCCGCCTGGCCGCACACCGAGTGCTGTCGCTCTCAGTTCCCTCGTGGCCACTGGCGTCGGGCCTTTCAGGCCCGGAGGGAGTCCGCCATGCGCAGTCTCTCAGTCATCCCGAGGGGTGCACCGCCTGGGGGTGCCCCTTGCCTCGGTCTTGCTCTGCATTCCTGGTCGTGTGGCTGTCCCTGGCCTCACTGGCGGTTGTGTGAGGGAGGGTGCGGCGCTCAGCTGGACACCTCTCCCGGCCTCGCTGACTCCACCTTCTGCCTCCCGCATCCCAGCTGCAGGCTCGGGCGCCAAGGCAGCGGGCCCGCCTGGCCGACTATTGCGCGGGGGCCCTGTTCGTGCAGCAGCTGCTGAGCCGCGGCTACGGCTTCGACGAGCGCGCCTTCCGCGGCGTGGCCTTCCAGAAGAAGGTGGGCGGGGCGTGGGCGGAGCCGGGGCGGGAAGAGGAGCTGGCGG
>PVHX01011770.1:0-62513 GCA_004024805.1 Geosciurus inauris
CGCGGTGGCTCACGCTTGTAATCCCAGCACTTAGGGAGGCTGAGACAGGAGAATTGCGAGTTCAAAGCCAGCCTCAGCAATGGCGAGGCGCTAAGCAACTCAGTGAGACCCTGTCTCTACATAAAACACAAAATAGGGCTGGGGATGTGGCTCAGGGGTCGAGTGCCCCTGAGTTAAATCCCCGGTACCAAAAAAAAAAGATTCACTCAGGGACATCCAAAGAACATTCCGTAAGCTCAAATCTGAGATAACAGGTGGTGAAGCACATCACTCATATGGTCTCCATTGGTTACTATACAAAAGAGGTTTTTTAAAAAGCATCTGATTTAAAGTAATACTAACTCATGGAAACCTTACAAAATTCAGGGAAGTAATGAAGGTAAACAAGACCACCACTGAGAAAGCTACAGCATTTTGCTGTATGTTCCTCCCATTTGCTTACTGAACACACACACCCACGTGTAACACATACGCATATGTGTATGTACACACATATGCCTGCATAGTGGAAATAGTTCTAGACACACAGTCCTGTATTTGGGAATCTTTGTTCCACCTAAACTTCAGAGCGTTATTCCACACTCAAGTGCATTGCTTCCTCACCCATAACCCCCAATGCCTTCTGGCTATACCCAGAACAACTGTCCTCATCATGATCAAGATCAAGGCACTCTGACTCCTGGCTCCTTCTCCAGCCTCAACATGGCTTGCTCTGCTCTAAGCAAAAAGTTTTCCATCAATTCCTTCAGGTTCTTCAGCTCCTTTCTATCTTAGAACACACACCTGCCTTCCCCTCTGTCTAGAATGTTCCATCCTCAGTGATTCACATGGGTGGTTCATGTTTATCATTCAGAATTTCAACTTCATGACCCCTTACTTTGGAGTCCTTCCCTGAACACTCTTACCCAGCCCCCAGCTTCTCCCTCTCCTTCACCAGGCTTTTGTGTCTGCACAAGAACACACTCATCCATATGGACATTTGGCTATTGTCCACCTGGAGTGACAGCTCTGAGAAAGTAAGCACCTTTTACTTGTTTGCAGCTGTATCTCTAGCACCTATAATAGTACCCAACACAGAGCAGCTGCTTCTCAACTATTTGTCAAATGAATGAATTACTCCTTGAAATTTCCTCAAAAACACATTTTTAATGTATCTACAGATTCATGGCCTGCTATTTGTTCCCAAGAATTAATGGCATTGAAAATGAAGCCCAACTGCTGTCAAGTGGGTAAATGATCATTTAACACAAAGAGTTTTGTGAGTTTTGTAGACATTAATCTGAAATCTCAGGAGCTAGAAATCATCCTGTTCTACTTGATTCTGTGTGTAACAATCTCAAAAGACCTTAATCAAAAACTCATTACTCTTTTGGAACTCTATTATCCCCAGTTTGCACAGGAGTAAACTCCACCCAGAAAAATGAAGTCATTGGAATTGGCCTGGTGACGTTCTATTCCTTCTGAGCGTTTCCTCGAGATTCAATGCCGGCCCTTCTCTAGGAGACAATGGACAAGGCCCAGGTGCCATGTGGGGCAGCATTCTGCTAGTTAAGACACAGAAAGACAAGATTGGTTTTAACCCAGACTCCAGGCTTTTCCCTTAGGCAAGTCCAAAGGAAACTGGAAAAAAATCTACTTATTTATCAATAAGAAAACAGTTTCAGAGAAATGAGTTGCCCAAGGAAATGAATATTTCCATCCAGAATCACAAGCTTCTCTTGAGTCCCAGTTGCTTTGTCCTGCTTTTCTGAGCTGACTGCTGTGGGAGAGATCTTTCACAGCAATGCCCCTAGGTACCCAACCCCTTTGGGGCTGTGTTGCATCAACTTCACCAGAACTCTGAGGGGTGAGTTTTATGTATTACTTATGTATTATTTATAGGTGAAGAAACCAAAGCTCAGAAAAATTGAACAGCTTCCCAGAGTCACGCAGCTACTAACTGTTAGAGCTAGAAATTGATCCCAGGTGTGTTTAGCATCAAAATGCATGCTCTGAACTGTTTTGCTGGGGTCCTAGAGCAGCTTCAGGAAGGGAGAGGTGCACATGAATGGTTGCTTCATATGACAAGGATAGGGTCATTCTTACTAAGTTGCACAGGTGACAACTAACTGCTCTCCCCTTCTAGAGCAGGAAGGAGATTCCAAACTCTATAAATCAGTGTTCAACAAATGAAAAATAGGATAACTATTAAAATTCTATATTATCTTCCCTTATTCTGAAAATAGTAAAAGAAGAAATAAGAAGTGGCACTTGAAAAGCTGTAAGTCAAAGCTGGGTGCAGTGGCACACACCTGTAACCCCAGCACTTTGGGAGGCTGAGACAGGAGAATCGTGAGTTCAAAGCCAGCCTCAGCAATGGCAAGGCGCTAAGCACTCAGTGAGACCCTGTCTCTACATAAAACACAAAATAGGGCTGGGGATGTGGCTCAGGGGTCAAGTGCCCCTGAGTTCAATCCTCGGTAACAAAAGAAAAAGAAAGAAAGAAAAGATATAAGTTGATGTCAACTGTGTTTTATTTTGGTTTTTTTTTTGTTTTTTTTTTTTGCCATTAGTAAGTGGGTGCTTAAAGAAGAACAAAATCAAAATCAGTGAAATAGAAATTGTGCTCTTGTGCAGAGCATTCCTTATCAGGTCTGATGGGTCCTCCTAGACCACTCCTGCAACACTTGGCTCACAAGGAAATGAGAATGTAGAGGAAGGAAAAGCACAGGCCCTTTTGAAACACTATTTGTTTTTACTGATATTTTCAGCTTAGGTCTCAGTTGGCCAGTCTCACATAGGAAACCTGTCACTCTGACTGATAGCCTCTCAGGGGCCTCTCCTTGGCCAGCATGCAAAAGAAAAACAAAACATCCCAATCAGCTTCTTGGAGGGGAGGGTGCCAGGGGAGGCCTCAGTCAGATGCCAGGAGAGACAAACTCCCTGCTCCTGGCCCAGGTGGCTGCTGTCACTCCCAGGTTAAAAATAAAGTCTGAGGCTGGACAGTGGTTTGGAGCTGAATGGCAGTTTTTTTCTTATTAAAATCAATTCCAGCTTGCCAACTGGCAGACAGAATATGTGAATGTAAGAGTAACCAATTCAGGCTGAGACTTTGGTGTAAAATCCTTTGAGTTCCATGTGCGGCACCCGATGTAACTTTATAGACAGTATATGCACACGTTGAGTGAGTGTATTGATATGTGCACATGCAAGTGAGTGTGTGTGCTTGTGGCCAGCCAAGACAGGATGAAACAGAGGACCTCAACCTTCAGTCTTGTAAGACTTTAAGGCTTAAACAGGGCCTGATACTTTGTAGGCATCCATACAGCATCACTGACTCAAGGAAGAAATTCTTGGCAAAGTGAAAATTCCACAGCTTGGATTTATGTTAACTCACAAAAAGGTTCAACTTCTAACTCTGATGGCATTCAGATGGTTAGGAATTGCAAAAAATGATGTCAACTGTCAGGAACATTCACAATCCCACTCCTCTAAGTCCCTCTTGCCTTAAAAAGGGACCAAAAGCCTTCAGGGTTGTGTATCACCCAAACCCTGACAATTCGTGAGGATGTTCCAACAGGTTTCTTGAACACTTATGGAAACCCAAATTATTACCCTAGAGGATGTTCATAATACCAACAGTAATAATAATCATAGCTAATACTTATTATGCACTTATTACGAGCATACCAGACACTCTTGTGAGCATTTTACAAATGCTACCTCATTTTATCATTAAACAACCCTAGGAGGTGGTTAATATTTTTATCATCACTTTTCAGATACAGAAACTAAGGCATAGAGTAAGGAAGCTATGAAGAAGCACCTCGAGTTCACAGAGGTAATGACAGTGGAGTCAAACCTAACCAGCTTGAGCTTCAAGTGCCCACAGGCTTAGCCACCACCGATTTGCTCCTAACCTTAAGCTAGATCACCTTTTCTGAACCTCTACCCTCAACAATGCATAGCTGACAATAGTCCCAAGATTTAAGTAGCATTAAAGTAAGGGAGAGGGCTGGGGTTGTGGCTCAGTGGTACAGCACTTGTCTAGCATGTGTGAGGCACTGGGTTCGATTCTCAGTACCACATATAAAAAAATAAATAAAATCCATTGACAACTAAAAAAATATTTTAAAAAAAGTAAAGATAAAAGCAAGGGTGAAATGTGAGCCTCATGGACCACAATGTTCAAGGCGATGGTCCGCCAACATTGCAGGAGGAAGAACTCCTGAGACACTTTCGGTGCTTTCTGAGAAACAAAAGAGTGGATTCAGGATCCACCCTGACTCAAGAAGTGAGTATTAACTGGCCGATTGAATCTTTCAAACAAGTCTTTCCAACTGGAAATAAATTTAGGTTTTCTGTTGAACCCTCTAGTCTCCAATAAATCTCTTGTATCATGTAAGGAATAAACTGTCCCGAGCACCGCCCCCCATTTCCCTCAACACACACAGACTCTGAGAGATGGAATAGGCCCCCCTAATGGAAAACAGTGACTCTTTGAGGCCACTTTCAGATTCAGAGGGAAGCCTCCCTAGGGGAACAATGATATGCAGCATGTAGAATGCTCATTACAAGGAGTCTTGTCCATCCAGGTGGGCTAGTGACTTGCCAGGAAGACGAAGAGAAGGAGCTCTTCCAGAGAGAATTCACAGCCTACAGAGCCAGACTCCAGCACTGAACCCACTGAAGGTCAGTAGTTCAGCTTACTTGGGACCTGGCCAAAGCTGCTTCCGGCTCAGATCCTTCCTATGCAGCTAGTTAATTACTTAACCCCTCAGATGTTCAGCCTCCTCTTTGATAGGATAACAACATCAACCTCTCAGGATTTGAGGGACTATTTCATGACATATGTCAAACACTTGATATGGTGCTTGGCACTTAATAAATAGAGACAATGGGTATTGAATACTAGCTGCCTTAAATATTTTAGCTAACTTAAAGCTCCTAAAAATTCTATTAGGTAGGCACTACTCTCAAACCCATTTTAGAGACAGGAAACTGAGTCCCAAAGTGGTAAAGTAAATACCCCAAAGTCAACCAAGTGGGAAAGTTGGAACTCCATCCTGTGTGCTGGCTCCTGTTTAAATTTATCATCATTTGATAAGCCACAGATGACCAGTAACACCACTAATCTTAACCATAGCTTCCTCTAAGCTTCAGACCAAGAAAACTACATCTCACTAATAAAACCACCCCTACACATTTCTAAACTTTGCCTACATTGTGAAGCCTGTGAGAAAGAGCTTCTTGGTCCTATCCAGTCATTTCTCAAGTGGTAGAAAATCACAAACAACATCTTCTAGGAGGAAATTACTGCGTAATTTTCACTGAGGTTACTATTATCTGCACCTTACCAAACTTGCTTAAGAGGTGAGTAGAGGTATTCACACAGCTGGATAGTGACAGAGCTGGGGGACAAGAGGTTTTCCACCTGGAATCCAGAGGCTGGTCTTCAAGGGGTCTCTGAACTGGCGGGACTGTGTGTAAGACTGGGTGTATGAGTGCGTACTCATGTGCACAGGTGCTTTGATGGGGTGCTGTCCCTGGGTCTCAGGAATTTTTCAAAGAAGTCTGTGACAGAACCCGGTAAAGAGTTTAAGAAACCATTATCTTCAAGGTCTTGACTCTTTGGTAATCAGAAATTCAAGGATTCTGGAATTTTGCAAATCCCTGTGGGCTTCATGACAGCTAGGACTGAATCTCTCTTCCTACTGTTATATAACCAGTACTCCGTATAGCAAGCAAATGAGAACAAATGAATGAATTGATGAGTGAGTGAGTGAATGAATGCCCCCCACCCCAAACACATAGGACAAGCAGACTTATAGGCACAAAAAGGACGCTTTTCAGGTCCCTTCCCCACATACATCTAGACTCACCTGCGGGGCTTTGATAAGAATTACCTATTGAACCCTAAACATGTCTTCAGTTTGAAGCTTTGCTTCCATGCACATTTGCTCTTTTCCTTGAAAGTAAATGTTTCCAAGATCCATTTTCAATTCTGTAACTGGCTTTACCTATCTGAACTTTCCAGCCATCCTCTCCGCAAAGGGCACAGCATGCTCAAGTACCATCACAGGGCCATTTCTGAGGCCAGACCTCCCGAGAGAGAGGATGTCATCAGTGCATGCCCTATGAAGACCTCCAGAAGAAAACTTGCCACCATACTGTGCCCAAAGAGAGAAGGTCGCTTCTCCAAACCTCACTTCTCCAGATAGCCCTAAATGAATAAATTTTTTCTCTAATGAGCCAACCAGATGTGCCTGGTCCCTGTCTGTCATCTCTGCAGGAGAGATGAGGCAGAATTAGGTATTTTTCTCCTGATGTGGTCTTGGAGTAGGCTATGTGTGTGGAGATGAGATGTTGCTTTATCTTGAAGGTGAGAGTAAGAACTGTTCTGGGTACTCAGTGATTTGTCTAATTCCCACACTCACTTATCACAGACCGCAAGTGATAACATCAGCAGGTGTAGACATTATTTATTCTGGTTTCAAAGTTTTCAGCATTTTACACTTAATAACTCATTTTATCCCCAACGAACATACAACGGGCACTTTTATTATCCCCGTTTTCTTTTGAGTTAACCTATTTGTGGAGAAGTCCTAAGTGAGGTCACTGGTAGAGCCAAGTTTCAGACCAGACTGTCTGGCTGATCACTTCACAATGCTCAATGGCAACTCATGCATGGGACAGATTCTAAAACTAGAGCAACCCCACCTATTCTCCATGTGGTTTTGAAAGTGTTGGGAGGTGATCATTAAAAGAGAAAATAACTTGAGCTTATTGAATATCATTTAAGAACAGAGTTCCCTTGATGCTGGATCATAAGGCTTAAAGGGCAGAGCCTTCACCCAAGTGCCTGGTGAGGCTTCACTGGAAAACAACCTCACTAATGGCACATCCACCCTCTCCCAGGGGAGAAGCTCTACAGTCTTAATGTTCACTGGCTTTCCAACAGCGAGCCAGCTACCTTGCTCTGTCCCTGCTCTTTGCCCTTCCGATGGTGTCTTTGGGAATTGGGAGTCCCATCCTGGCTACAGTCCTCAAGCCTCTTGCCCTCTACAGCCTAAGTGCTATGGCCAGGCAGGCAGAGCCTTGGGGAGAGGACCCTGGAATTTGGAGTTAGCCCAGGGCTGGATTGTCACATCACGGGCTGTCCTTGTGACATTTAAAGATGTCTACTGCCCAACCCAAAGGTCTAGACAGATCGAGTTTAGGCTCCAGGCTGATCTAGCTGGAACCCGACATCCAACTTTAGGTTGACTGCATCCAACTTAATGGGACTCCTGGGAGTCAGTCACACCAACCTCTTGGGCAGTGGCAGCCCAAAGCACTGGTGAGTTTGCCACATTTTTCACTTTTATAGGAGTTATCATTAAAAACATATCCAAGATTCTATTTCTGTCTTCTGATTTGCTGAGCTTGTGTCCAAAACAGAAGATGATGCAACTCAGAAACCTAACTGAGTTGATTCTGCTCAGACGTGGTGAGGGAAAGGGCCAAATATGTTTTAAAGCATTATTGCTACTTGGATCTTTCATGTTTAGAGCCAGGAAGAACAATAGAGAGACAAGAGAAAATTAAATCAATGATGACTGAGCATGGTCTCCTGGATAGTTACAAGAAAGGCAGAACCTTGGGGGACCATAATTGCAGATTCCTGACTCCTCATCCAGGAGTCTTGCCACCAAAATCTCTGTTATAAGAGGTTTGAGCAAGCTGATCCCAATAAAGCCACAGCCCCGCTGTCTTAACAGGATATGAAGAAGTCTTTCTGTTCTTCATCTGTTTGATGTCTTCAAAGTCCAGAAGTTTGCCTCTGGGAATCTTTTGACTCTGTCGAGCTATTACAGCCCCTTTTACCACCCAGGCCTGCCAGTCCAGGAGGCTGGCAGCCTTCCTGCTGCCCCCATGTCATTTGCTCCCATCTCCTGACGCCCATGTGATAGGCCCTTAGTGAAAGGGCATATTGTTCGGCATCCACTTCCAAATGAGGCCAAAATCACACTTGGTGGCCGAGTCGCCTTTGGCTGTCCAGTGCAGACCTTGAGTCTGGAGTGACTCAGTCTCTCCCGGAATTGCCCTGGAGGTGGGTGAGGGTTTAATGAGCAGAGAAAGCAGTCATACACAACAATCATACCAGGGGAATTTCCTCCACAATGTGTTCTGGGTTGCTTTCAACTGAGCCATTCATCTCCTAGTACTTAGAGAAGAAAGTCACCTCAACTTCTTGGCTAGAGATCCAGGTCCCTTAGCCTCTTGTCTATGGAGCATGGAGCCTGTTGTGGCAGCCAAACCTGAACCAACAGGGCCCACCATATCTCCACCCTATTGGAACACTTTACAAAAGGTTCTTTCAGCTGTTTCCCTAGGGTTCCCCTAGCACTTCAGACAAGGCCTCCAAATAACCAACCTAAAACATAATCTAGAGGGGCTGGGGTTGTGGCTCAGTGGTAGAGCGCTCGCCAAGTATGCATGAAGCACTGGGTTCAATTCTTAGCACTGCATATAAATAAATGAAAAAATAATAATAAATATCCATCAACAACTAAAATAATTATATATATATGTATATATACATATATATATATAAACATTTTCTAGAAAAATCTTGGGTTGTTTTCCTTGCCTCAAATGCAATTATGGGGCTTGGATACTGAAAACCTGCTGAGGCCCCCACTGCTGAGCCTGAGTCCACAGTCTTCCTGGCAAAGGAAAGTATGTGCCCTGAATGGTTGTCCCTGTGCACAAGAATTCTGTAAGGCCCAGTGGTCCTTGCAAAGCAAATCTCCAGGAAGACAAGATGACGTAAAGAAACCACAGTGTGTACCCTGCGTGTTGCCATGGCGATCAGGAAGTCCACTGGCCTCAAAACCTTTGTTTTCTTCTTCTTTGGATCTTATTGATTTAGCAGATTGACTTGCACAAACCCAGGATGTGGTCAATGATCTGAGAAGGCATCTCAGGGACCACATAGGTGTTTTCCTGTTCTACATAGAAAAAGGATAGTTCCCCTTATTCTATAATTATATTTTTTTTTCTGGGTAGTTACAATGACTGCCAATCACCTTGTTTGTACCCAGTTTCTTTTCAGGTCTGCAGTCAGAACTTTGAAGAAATAGTTAACTTTAGATGGAGGGAAGTACCTTGTGAGAGTTGAAGAAGAATGAGAAACTATTAGTCACATTATTAATAACTGCACTTCAGGGGTGATTAATGGGTCACGGACATGCTGATGAGCCAGGGGCTGTATCTGGGAGTAGGATGCACTGATTCTATCCTAAATCCTGTTAGTTTTAAGCTATATGACCTTGAATAATTCACAGTAACTCCCCTGGGCATACCTAATCTTCTTGCCTCCCAGGATGAAATAAGACGTTAGGAAATCCTTGGAGCTTGTAGTATAAAATGGGGAGGGTAGCTATGCATGCCAGGGGCAGTAGGAAAATCTCAGAAAGCTTCTCAAAAATTCCATATGAATTAAGACACATTTAGGTCTCACCTTCTGCTGAATGGAATGGATCAAAGTGTTGCAGACTTTGGTAATCTTGCCGTGTAAGAGTTTCATTTGCCAATGATGAAGCACTTTCATATCCAAAAGAAGCCCAATAAAGTGCAGAGGGTAGAAGCTATGGACTCATTTGACAAATGGAGAAAAAGGAGCAAGAGATTTGGAGACTTAACGTCTTACAGAGTTTGAGGAACCCAGGTGTCAACTCAGATTCCCCACGTCCCCTGGGTTTCCCCATTACCCCCTGATGCGGCTACCCTTTTACCTTGGTGTGGCCACAGGCAAAAGGGAGCAATAACTGCACTCAGAGAGGACAGTGATGGTTTTCAGACTTTCTCCCCCTCCCCACCATGACGTTTCCAGCAGAACTGTGATGTTTAAGACAGGTAAAAGTGGAGCTGCCCCAGTGGGAGCTGGAATAAGGATCCAGGAGCAGACCCCAGAGGCTGATCCACCCACTGCTCATTCTCCCCCAGTACCCACCCTCCCCACCAAGGTCTGGCATCTCCACAAATCCCTAGGATGTTCCACAGACCAGTCGAGAAATCAGTACAGTAGGGACCAATCATAGCAAGGATGCTCATGTCAGGAAGTCCTAGCAATGCACCAGGAGGGTAAGTGGCTATGAAAAGAGATGGTTGAGCAATTTGCACAGGGTCCTACAGTCAAAGGTTGCAGCCCACATGAAAATGCATGCTGCAAAAATGCTGTGAGGGTGATGTCAGCTTAGCATTATTATTTTTATATTTTTTCCTCACCCTATCAATCCTAAAAATGTCTTGCAACTTAAAGTTATAAAGATTATCCCTAGTTCACTGGGCAGAGATGAGACAGCAAAGTCTGAATTGCCAATCTACTCTATGGGGACTAGATCTGGGTAAACAGTGGGCCTGACAAGATTTAGAGAATCAAAAACTGAAGTAAGCCGTTTTGTCCTTTAAGGCAGAGCCATGCTGATGGAGGGTGAAAGGCCACCCCTGGTTCCCACAGAGCCCAGTTTCAACACACAGCCCAGAGCATCTCCAATCTTGATTTCTTTTTTCTCTTGCCTTTCTTTTAGTATCTTCTCAAGTGAGAAAGAGAAGATTCTGGAATGTATGGAGTTGCTCCTCTATGTGGCAGTGTGGTCTAGGTGTCTAACATTATTATAACAGACATTAACAGACATTATTCCACATAGCTCTCAGAGCAGCCTTGAGCGATCCAATTATCATTCTCATTTCACAGGTGAACTAAGAGAGATTCACAGCATAACTGGCCCAGGATCCCACTAGGAAAGTGGCAAAAGGCAAGAGTCAGACTCTAAAATGACACATGGTCTCTGACAGGTGTTAGCCAAGACTCGGTTTACCAAAGCCACAGCTATCTACTTGGCAAAAGCAGAAGCTCACACTGGGGACTTGAAATGCAAGAGAGCTACAGGGTAAAGGGTGTGGTTGGGACAATGGCCCTGACAGCTCCTACAGCTGCACCCCTGGCTGGGTTTCTCAGTCACATTAACACTAATGGAGCACCAACTATGCATCAGGCTCTCTGCAAGGGACACCACATACTATCTAATTTAAACCCCACAATAGTTATATGAGCTAAACACTATTCTGTCACTAAGTCTTTTTGTAGGTGACAAAACTGAGGCTGAGAGAGGCTAAGAAAACTGTCCAAAGTTGCACTGTAGGAGGTCAGGCAGACTCCTCCCTTCTTTTTTAGCCGCCACATGCCGACCCCGCTATTAATTGCTGCACGTTGACTTCAATTTGAACAGTGTTAATATTCTAATACCAGGCAATAGAAATGATCACCACTTTCTCCTCCTAGTGGGTAGCTGAGGAACCAAAAGAGACAGGGAGACTTTCCCAGAAAAAAAATCAGCACTGCATCAGGACTTGAGACCTGTGCCCAAACAGGGCTGACCCCTAGGGACCCACAGTAAGAGGAAAAGCTTGAATGGACTGGATTTCTGCCTGGCTGGGGTAGTAGACCAGTCAATGCTTCTGCTTGTCTCATGACAGTCAGGCTCAAGTTCAGATACTCCTCAGACTGATGCTTTTTAAGCCTCTACTCCCGACTTTCATCACTTCAACTCATAGGTAGGACAATGTCAGTGATTCTCCATTGGGTACGAGATGCCTTGTAATCCCAGTGGCCTCTTTGCCTGTCACTCAAAAAGGCTTATCCTAACACAAGTGAGTTTACACAATTTTCTAGAAATAACAATGACTTGGTTGCAGATTATAAGAAAACTGTCATTCATAAACCTTGACACTGGGTTGCCAGTAGCTCTTTACCTATAGTTCACAGATAACCAATATTGAGTTACAGATGGGTTAAAATAGAATAAGATTTGTGTTCTGGAGTTATCCCTTTTCCTCTTCAAATACATCAATGAGGAAGTGATGTGGCTACAAAAATATTTATTTATAACAACAAAGCATTGCAAGTGGCTAAGTAGAGCTCTAGATTTCCATTGATTCTGAACTGGAGGCTCAGAAAGTGCCAGGTGACATTTTAATAACACAATCTCTCTCTCCTTATTTTCTATCAAGTGCTAAAGTGAACAGGTGTGTGTGTGAGTGTGTGAGTGTGTCCCTTGCACACACACAAGAAGCAAAAGCTCTTCCCAGTGCAACGACTCTCCTGTGGCTCATTCTTCAGATGCTTTTGAGAGGGACACAAACATTTCAAAGCAAGAGAGGCTGGATTGTGGGAATAGTTTAAAAATCTGGGCCAAAAGATTTCCAGGATTAGTATAGTTCCAACTGCCCTGTGCACTAAGAGCATGTAATTCATACCTCTTCCTGAGCTTTCAATCTGTGACATCCTATCTGTAAATGGCAGATGCAAGTCTCAAATGCCAAGCTTCAGAGAACTTATTGCTGACCAGCTCTTAAATCCAACTCTAGCTACAGGGTTTGGACCAAAGTATTTATCATTTATTTCATGTTCAGCTGGAGTGGGCCAAACATAACTTCCTGCTTTTAAGGAATATGACTCATGCAAAGACCCAAAGACTTGTCAGTGGAGGAGGATACAAATGACCCTTCTGTGAAGTTGTCAAAGAAAAGAAGGTGTTGATTTGCCTTCAAATAAATGGCCACTGAACAGGACAAGGGACCACACCTAGTGAAGGCCTGTTCTTTCACCACACTGGAACTGAGCTCTAGAAATCTCTGGGTGAGAACTAATGGGCCTCTTCCTGTAAAATTTATGCCTCCAGAAGCACCAGGAGCCCCACTGGGCATGGTGTAAGGTGTCAAGTCACAGCATCTTCCATATGTGTTCTATGTGCCAGCTATAACCCTAGGTGCTGGGGACACAGATAATGCCCCTGCCCTCAAAGAGTGAGGACATAGAAAACAGACAAGTGGCTGATCTGTGAATGAGGTCATTTCTGGTACTGATGTGATAAAGAATGACATAGACAGGTGGTCAGTGTGGTCTGATGTTCACTCTTCTGGGAAATTATGGGCATATTTTATTTATGTATTATGGGGTTTGGGGTGGGATCAGATACATGAGCTCCCCTGCATACACAGATTAAATGAGATTCGGAATTCACCTTTGCCTTGCACATAAAGAGATGTCCTTGGAATTTGAACTCAGCAAGGTAGACAATGGACTGGCTTTGGGCACAAGAGTTTCATTTGAATCATATGCTGGGTACAGTCAATGAAAGTAGGGCTATGTCTGCCCCTTCTGGTCCTAGCCAGAAGTTCAAGGCCATTCAGTTCAGGCAGGGAGTTCCTAAGTAGCCCAACAGGGTAAAACTGTGATGTGTCACTCCCAAGCCCATTGAAGCTTTCCAAGGATCTCCTGGACCCCAGGCATCTGTACCATTCATTATTTCACAGTTACTGGTGACTGCAGTGTTACCCCCTCGGTATTTACTGTAAGATCAGAACAGCTGAGATCATCATTAGAAAGATGAGTCCTAGACTCAGCTATGGGATGTTAGGCATGCCGTATTTTCTTAGCCTTTAAGTTTTGGTTTCTTCATCAGGAAAGTAAAAGTAATGCCTTTCTCATGGCATGCTTTTAAGGATTAAATGAAGAAATGCACCTAAAGCCCTTGGCAAAGTACCTGAATCTTAGAAAAGCACTTGGTACTTAATAACTGTTAGCCAAACATCTCAAAGATTAAAGTGTACTCAAGACAGCCTGCATGGGAAGTGCCTCTTAGGCTAACTTAATTCTTGATTAATGGGTCAATCACTTGCTGTATCTTTAGTCATAGGCCCTAGAAACCTCCAGAACTCCAGCTAATTAGGATTCAGGAGCCTAATTTTCCAGATGTATTCTATATAATATGTGTAATATATTGATAGAAACAATTGAGAGATGATATGACAAATTAGAGAGAGATGCATAAATTGTCTACCTATGAAACATCATAAGGATCTGTTGCAAGTGATAGTAACTCATAGAACTAAGGCAGGGGGGCTGGGATGGTAGCTCAGTGGCAGAGTACTTGCCTAGCATGGGTGAGGTACTGGGTTCAATTCTCAGCATCATATAAAATAAAAGTATTGTGTTCATCTAAAACTTAAAAATATTAAAAAAAAAAAAAAAAAAAAAAAAGCAGGTCCCATTGGGACCAAGATTTATTCACCTTCACATCCCAGGGGCACATTCACACAGTGTGGTGCCCAGTGAACTTTTTTTGTCAGAGGCGGTTAGTGGGAAAAGTATTAATTTGAAATTCCAGTGACATGGGGTTTGGTGCCAAGCTGCTTACTGAGAAGCTCCAAGCACTTGGAGAAGTCATTTCCCCTCCCTAGGTCTCAATTTCTTCATCAGACAAGCAAGCGGTTGGATTTGATGACTGCTAGGTTCCAGCCTAGCTCTCTGCCTCTGAAAAAAGCCTGTGTTTTCTCCTTGCTCACCCCCCAAACACTACAGGAACCCGCATGGCTCCCTCTTACCTGGGAGGCAGTGGCATTTCACTGCTATCAAGGTGGTTATGGCACAGAGGATGGTCAGGCAGGGTGTTCTTGCCAACAAGAAAGAATAGACAAAACTAGAAAGAGGGCACCTTGCTCTCAGATGACACCAAATAAAACTTTTTTAGCATACAGGCCTATTGCTGGCCTCTTGGCAGCTGGAGGGAAAGAATGGTTTCTATTAAGAGGAAGGCTCACAGTGACTGATTGCCGTAGAGAGGATCTTTCTCAATTACTGCTAACACCCCCAGTGCTCTTTGTGGTGAATTTCAGCATTTTGGGCCAACTCAAAGAATTCGTCAGTCCTAAGACAGTGCTCAGGCACTGTTGAGCAGATGGCCCCTCCAATGGCTCCCTGATCGTTGGTGGTCTTGGAGGCCCCACAGCTCTGGGAAGAGCCTGGAAAGGGAAGTTCTCATCACCTCCTATCCTAAAGACGCTGGCCTGTTCACATTACGTCGTCTTTTAATTCTCTAGGAGCCAGGAAAAATATATATATACTGAAATTCTTAGAAAAAGAGATCCTTGAATTTCCAAGGCCTCCACGTTTTAACTCCATAAAGCTGTGCAGGAACTTATGGTGTGGTGTTAACAGGGAGGAGGTTACTCTGAATTAAATTCCAGGCCTGCACACAAGAGCCGAGCCATCTAGGAGCCTAGGTTCCCCTCTATGAGCCCAAATTTCTCAGCCTGTAAAAGTGGCTTGTATGAAATTCAGTCACTCATTCATTCCATATATATTTACTCAAAGAGAAGTCAAAAGGAGTTAGATAATACATGTTAAGAACCACTATGCAACACGTACTACATATGTGTCAATCTTTTCCTTCTCCTACCAGAAGATAAAACTTTGCACAAACAGCCTCAGCTCTCCCAGATACTGAGAAGACCCACAGGCTCTAAATTTATATTGTATTTATACCACCAAAAATCATTTACACTTTGATAATCTGCTGTTTCGTGCCAAACAGCAGCGTAAAGCCACACTCCTGAAATTAAATGCCAGCTGAGAACCTGCCATAAATGCGAACACTCCCATTAAAAGGTGCAGAAGTCTTACTCACTTCTGAGGTGTGGTCTGGAGTGGTCAGACTTTCCTTCCTCTAGAGGAGAGCAGACTAAGCAGTTAAAGAAAAATGAAGTGTTTGGGGCAATAAGAGAACTGAACCACCTAATGATTGGCAGGCATTTCATGTTCTCAGAAGCTGCCCCCCTCCCAGTGGGCAACCAACAGGTTCCAAGCTGAGGCTTCAAGGGAGGAAGTACGTTCTGGAAAACTCCAGAATTCCCAGAATGAGAAGGAAGCTACCAAGTTAAACTACCTCTAAGGGCTCTTCTGTACTCTGAGGCCAGGGATAGCACTGTCAAGAAACACCTCCATGCTGGTGGGACTACAAATTGGTGCAACCAATCTGGAAAGCAGTATGAAGATTCCTTAGAAAACTTGGTATGAAACCACCATTTGACCCAGCTATCCCACTCCTCGGTCTATACCCTAAAGAGTTAAAAACAGCATACTACAGTAATGTAGCCACTTCAATGTTTATAGCAGCACAATTCACAATTGCTAAACTGTGGAAGCAATCCAGATGCCCTTCAATAGAAGAATGGATAAAGAAACTGTGGTATATATACACAATGGAATATTACTTAGCATTAAAAGAGAATAAAATTGTGGCATTTGCAGGTAAATGGATGGAGTTGGAGAATATCATGTTAAGCGAAGTAAGCCAATCCCAAAAAGCCAAAGGCTGAATGTTTTCTATGATTAGTGGATGCTGATCCATAATGAGGGTGGAGGTGGGGAGCATGGGAGAAATGGAGGAACTTTGGATGGGGCAAAGGGAAGAGAGGGGAAGGGAGGGGGCAAGGGGTAGGAAAGATGGTGGAATGAGATGGACATCATTATCCTAGGTACATGTATGAAGACACAAATGGTGTGACTCTACCTTGTGCACAACCAGAGAAATGAAAAGTTGTGCTCCCTATTATGTACTGTGAATTGAAATGCATTCTACTGTTTAAAAAAAAAGAGAGAGAGAGAGAGAAAGAAACACCTCCACCCCAGAGGGAGGAAACTGCTCTCTCGTCCTCCAGACCCACCACCAACTGCCAGGACAGAAGTCAGGAAAGGCTTGATCCTGCTGAGACAAGCAGCCTGGGAGGTTTACTATAATTGTGCAAGTAAAGACAGGACCTGGAGTGTGCGCCTTCACCTGCCTTCACTGGATCCAGCAAAGCTTCCCGGAACATCCCAGGCTGCCTTATCTGCTTGGCTGCCGTGCTTCCAGTAAGCACATGAGGATGTCAGCACATGAGGATGTCCGGAGTGCCCTCCCCTCCAAATTAAAAGGAGATTTTATTAGCTAGTGTTATGCCCAGAAATGGAACGAACATCTGTCAAAGGCAGCTGGAAGCCTTCTCAAGTGTGGCGGGAGCACAGTCAGGGCTGAATGGTGAAGGGAGAGGCCTATGATTGTTAGGATCATAATTATTACTGTCGAATGCTTATTCCATGCCAGAAATTCTATCAAGGGCCTCATGGACCCAATCACATCAGTCCTAACATGACTCTAAGCCATAGGTACTACAATTCTATTTTAAAGATGAGAAAATCAGGGCGCAGCGCAGGTAAATGAATTGCTTAAAGAGACATAATTGTTGAGTGACAGTACTCAAATACGGCTATCACTCCCGGGTCCACAGTGCTTTCTGAGCACCCAGGACACCAGAGGATCCCTGACAGCCTAGAGACTCAACTATGTAGGTGGTAGTTGAGTTTCAATTCTAGCCTTTAGAAGAAGATAGAAACACTGTTTCCTGTGCCTATTTGAGTATCCCAGGAGGTCTGGGAAGCTCTTTTGAAGAAAAAACCAGATGCATTTTCCAAAGTTTTCAACAATGCAAACAATGCAGAATTCAAAAGAGGCTGTTGACTTTAACCCTCCAAAGAATAGAAAAACAGAAAGCTCAAACAGACACAAGGATGAAGGAGCCTGTGAGCTACCTGATGTTGCTTGTTGGAAAGGAGAAAGAACTGCCACATTTCCCCCAAGGGAGCTTCAGGGAGCCCCTCTCTCTGCCCCCAGTAAGGTTTTGCTTCCCTAAACCTTGTCCCAACTTTCTCCTTTCTGAAGAGTTTTCCCTTTGTCCTTTATATCCATCCAGAGTGATAAGATGTTGTATGTATTCAGCTTCCCTTGTGGTGCCCTTACAGGAAACCATGGGAGACACCACTCCTAGATGATGCCACTCAACAAAGCCAGCATGGAACTGGGGAGGCACACAGCCCAGAAGAGGAAGGAGGAGAGAGAGGTAGCCTACTGGTCAGCTCTCTCTTGCTCTTTACGCACTTGTATCTTTTGGCAATAGAAATAAATAGAAGATAGATGATGGAGAAATGGGTAATAGAGATGAAAGACAGAGATAGATACTAGATGATAGAGACTGATAGACAGATAAAGTTATTTATTTACTTATTTGGGGGGATACTGGGGATTGAACTCAAGGGCACTTGACCACCTAGTCACATCCCCAGCCCTTTTCTTTTATTTTATTTAGAGACAAAGTCTCACTGAGTTGCTTAGCACCTCGCTATTGCTGAGGCTGGCTTAGAACTCTCAATCCTCCTGCCTCAGCCTCCTAAATCACTGAGATTACAAGCCTGCACTACCATGCCTGGATGATAAAGTTATTTTTTTAAAGCTCAATTTGGAACTCCTAACCTAAATCCACCATGGTGAAACACAGTCTCACCCAAACCTCCCCAACCCCAATTCCAACGTTATTCATTTAGCAAGGTTCTTTCTGGTGCCTCCGTGTGCTGCACACGGTCCTAGAGGGACCAGGGCTTCAAAAAAGGTAGACAAGGTCACAGTAACAATAAAGTTGCAGTCCAGTGAGGAAGACAGATGTTAAACAAGTCAACCACACAGCACAGCAAGTAGTGTAGCAGAAATACCAGGTGTGGTGGAAAGCTTCTTGTAATCGGAAGCCTTTCCTCTTCAGGACCCTTGCTGTCCCCTTGGGAACCCTCTCTTAGGAAATGCACTGCGGCTCAGGACTGAGGGATGGATTTGGAACTAGCTGCCCAGGCTAAGGCTCAACAAGCCTTCCAGTCAGGAAATTCACCCTCAAAATAAAGCATAAGTCATTCTGGCTTAATAGAATCCATTTCTTCTAGTTCTTTCATGGTTAGATACTGAGAAGAACTGGCCTCCTTCCTGTGTAAGAAACAATTACATTGGTGAGATCCATCTTTAAACACACATGGATGGAGTCATCATTAATTCTTTAGCTTTGTGTAAGTCGTGAAAAAAAAAGGGGGGAAATCCCCCAAAATTCCTGAAGGCTTCTCCCAGAACGTTACATTCATGTACTAACTACATAAAGGCAGGGAACTGGCCCAGAAAACCTTCCTGTTCATTTTTGAGTTTGTTAAAAGGCCAAGATGTTGGACCCTTGAATTTTGAGCTCAAAGAAACTATTAGGAAGGATTTCTGCCTTTGCAAGACCAATTAACCTAAAATTCAACAGCCAATACCACACTTCTAAAAACCAAATCAGGTCCACTGGGAACCAATGTTGTGTGGTGACATGAACATCAGCTCTGGAGGTGGAATTCTAGGGTTCAGATTTTCAGCTGGGACTGATCAGCTATGACCTTGACTTGTAATGACCTTGGGGAAGTCAGTAAGTTTCCCTCCCATACAAAAGGATGATAATGCCAACCATAAAGTTAATGTGAAGTCCAGATTAGATAATGGAGCAGAAAACACTTCACACCCATTAAAACACTATAGTAGAAAAGCATAAGGGAAAAGGGAAGCCAGTCATTTCTCTTGGGGTTCATTATCTCATAATTTACAGGATGAGATGCTCATGTAAGACCATAGCGATTGGTTGTTAATGGATCATTGCAGAGTAGTAGTCCTCGGGCACGGTGCTATTCCAACAGTGCTGAAATGGATTGTTAAATACTGAGTTTCTAATAATAAAGCACTCAAGTATGCAAAAGATGGACTATTTGATGAAATTATACCAAACTTAAGTTATTCCCTGAAACTATTTCCTTTTATGGGAGAAAAGGAAGGATAAAGTTGTAGCTATTATAACTGAAAATAAGCCATAGACCATGTAAGCCTCAAATTATAGTGTGTCTCTGTGTGGATTCTATCCATCAAGTGTGTCTTCTCAGAAAAAGGTGGAGGATGTGGCTCAGGAAAGCAAGAACTTAGTTCGGGCTTTTCTTTTCTTTTTTTCTTTTTCTTTTTTTTTTTTGTTGTTGGCCCAGATAGAGTTTGAAACCACAACTCCATCAGATGGAAGGACACCCTTTGGGCTTACTGACGGTAATGGACATTGTTACCATTGCAACACAGTTCTTCTGACGAACCCAAATTTTGTCTAAAACCTTAAACTTTTGCTTCAGGGGAGGGAAAACCCAGACTCCCAGCTCCAGTGGATGGATTGTGATTGACCTTGGTCAAGCACCGTGGTCCAGTTTCTCCTTATCAGGGATTGGTTAGGGATGTGATCCCACTTGTCCAATGAGAAGTAAAAAGAAGTCAATCAGGTCCTTCTGGAAAAACCATTCCTTCATTTTAAGAAAGATATTTGTGACCACGCAATCCTTTTGCTGTCAGATTTTGATTTTTTTTCCCCCTATGGGATGCCTGGAACTGTGGGAGTCAGTTTGGGAACGCGAGGAAGGCTAACTGCAGGAGACAATGGAGTGACAGAGTAGAAAACTGGGGGAGTCTTGACAATACCTGGGTCTTGACAATGTCGCTGAACTCCTGAAATGGTCCTATCCCAGACTTCTTGTTGTGGGAGATACTACTTTAGGAGAGTTGATTGCTCAGTTACTTACAGAGATATTCAGCTGTTATGCACTGACAGGTGTAAACCAGGATATGATGAATAACAATCTCATGATTTTATGCATAGATGGACTGTAGCTTCTGTTTTGTCGTGATGGCTATAACCCTACCTCTCTTACCCAAGAAAGTACATCTGAGTCAAAGTGGTGAGACGGATGTCTGTGTCATCAGTGGGGAATAACCTTGAATCTGTTCTCATTTACCCAGACACTGTTGTTGACAACTGATCATTTGGACTAATTGTTGCCTATACTTTATCAATCGTTACATATTTTTATCATTAACTGTGCTTGCCTTTGAAAGGATCTTAAATAATGCTTTAAAAAAAATTCCTCACCACATCTGTATCACTGTTTTGAAAGAATCTGCTCTTGTCACCTCCCAAGAAGTCACCAGGAGCAAAGGAGATAAAGCATGGAGGCCCTTTTAGCCAGATGCTGAACATCCATTACTGTCTTTCCTCTTGCCTAGACACACGAGATGCACCTGCATAACCACTGGAAGTCATTCTGCAATAACATATGCTAAGTAAACCCTGCTTCCAAGCTTCAGCCATAAGACCAAGAAACTGCCAAGCAAATGGATGAGATTTAACCCTAAACCAAAGCTTAACACTCAAGATCCTAAGCCAATTATGAACCACCCCCATCTCTACTTAAAATAACTTCCATACTACATGGCACTTTTTTTTCTCTCTCTCTCTTTCTCTAGAATTTGGGTTCCTATGCTCCTCCAACATCTGCTTCTAAAATCCTGAGTCAGCTTGGAGGGTACTATGATTCTCATCTCATCACTGTCTATTGCAGAGCAGATACGGCAAACCAGTAGCTTTCAGAATTTTGACGAGCGAAACTTTGTTTTTCTTGCTGTCTTATCAGAGGACCCAGGTGTGAGGCAGCCAGGAGAGGGGATGGCCTAGCCAGAGCTGCTATGGGGAGCTCTGACCCCATCCTCATCCTGAGAGTTGGAAGGGTTCTGAGAATTCCAACAAGTGGGGTCCTTCAGGAACTGTGGGGGCCCTGCAAACACAGTTGATGCTGTTCACCCCAAGGGTCTAAGAAGCCCAGGTCAGATGAGAGCACCCTGTTTCACAAGATCTTATACTTCTGCTTCAAAACACCACAGTGTAATTAAATAGGGGCTTATTAGCTGTTTACAGTTTGTCTCCGAGATGGACTGTAAGTTTCATGACAGAAGAGACTGTGCCTCTCTGTTTTAAAGTTGTACCCCAATGCCTAGCAGAGCAGAACACACATTGGTGTTCAATCAACACGTGTTGAGTGAAAAATGGAATCATTTGCAAACCACTGTTGTGGATTTAACTCATGGAACTGCTCAGAGAGGCTAAGCAGAACCCAGACCAGGTTGCTTTGGGCCTTTTGGTTCCAAAGGTTCATTAAGGCAAAAAGGATCAAAACAAATACCAAATAAGGACATGCAAAATAGTCACAGGAAACCAGGTCCAGTGCTGCGAGGACTTCAGTGGGGGGAGAATCACCTCACAGTTTCCCATAGTGTCACCAAAACACAGTGCATTTTGTCTCCTTTTTGTGCACTTCCAATCTTCTTGGGGAGGGTTCAGCCCATTGTCCTCTGGCTTAATGGCTCTCTTCTATCATTCTAGAGAACAAAACGGAAAGCTACTGGTCTGAGAGTCAGAAAGTTTTGCTACCAAACAGCTGTGTGACCTCAAGCAAGTCACTTGAAGTCCTTGAGGCTGTGTTTCCTTGTCTAGTGCAACAAAACATAATTTCTAACACCTTTTCCATTCCAACATGCCATCATCTTTACCTTTCGGTCACCAGGCTATGCTAACTTCACACTGAGGACCTTTCCTGTCTTTCTCTACTTCCGGGTGCTACTGTATAGGCCCCATTCAGCCTAAGCCTTCCAAGTTGACCCATCAGCCCTAGGAAAGCATCTGATAACCATCCCACCAGGCACCTCTATTGAGTTACCCCAGCAAAGGCATTGAGACTCATCTGGGCAGAGTACTTGGTCCCCTGCCAGCCTGAATGAATTCACATGCCTCAGGAAATGTCACAACCAAGATGCCTGAGCCAGGACTGGGCCCTCCTAGATAAGCAAGGGATGGCAGGCAGCTCCCAGAAGGTTGGTGAGCATTCCGAAGAATACAGTTTCAATGATTGGGGTCATCCAGCAACAGGAGCCGTAGATAAAGGCAAAATTTACCTCAGGTAATAATAGCACCTTGTAGTTTTACACCCTGTGCTCCTGCCTACCAGCACAAAACACTTTCACAACCAAGAGGCCAAGGTGGAGAGGTCTGGAGGAGGCAGAGGGATTATTATCCCCAAGTGGTTCACACAGTATATTGAAGCATTAGACAGAGCCAATAGCCCAAGGTCACACAATTAGGCTTTCACAGGGTGGGAATTAGAGCAGAGTGTCCTAATCTTACCTAGGGGCTATTTCTAGTAGACTGTTGATGGAGTCTTTTGTTTATACCTTGGTTCTACCTTATCTTACCTACCCAGGTAGTGAGACTATTTGTTTTCCCTAGGGGATGCATAGTAGGAAACTTGAGTGGCCCCAAGTTGGCTGGCCAGCCTGAGTTCAGAATCCAGATTTCTTGACTTTGGATGCTACAAGGAGGACCCAGTGGGGCCAGTCCATGGAAAGCTGCTATTTTTGCATTTGGGAGGCATAGCAGAACTCCCATGGCAGCTGAGAATGCAGAAGCTCCAGGGCTGATAAAAGTTGTAATTAACACGCACGTACAACCCTTTCATCTTCAAAGGCTCTCTTCACATTAGCTTGTTATTCCTCCTATCACCCCCATGGGTGAGGCGTCATTTTTGTCTTCTGTTTGCAGATGGAGAAGGTGATGTGGAGAAGGTGTCCTTTGCCAGGAAGCCTGGCCCTTGTTCAGAGGAGATTCCTGACTCCCAGCGACTGGGATGATGGGAACACAGAGTGGGGGTGAATCATAAGAGGAGGGCCAAGCTACTCTCCGTAAGCTCCTTTCAGAGCTTTTAGAATGCTCTGAAAGGAGGCAGAGCTGACTGTATGGCTAGCTGGCTACATTCAAGAATGGCTAAACTCCTAGAGCATTCCACACATAACTACCAGAAGCAGAAAATGGAGAAGGCGGCTGCTCTACTATGGTGATATCCAAGTGATATGTGGGGGTTAAATCTTCCATTTGTTGCCCATGGCAGACATCACTAATGGATCACAGTGCTCTCTGTAGCTGAGTCAAGGTTTGACTTCTTTGTATAGCACTTTAGAAAGCCTCTGGTGGTCAGTGGGAAATGTCACATGAGCTGACATCTACTTGCTATTGCTGCTGGAGACTTGTTTGAGATTCACTTAAATTGCCACTTTCTAACCCAGGTAAAGTTGTCAGAGTTCTATCTCTACTGATATTATAGCTGTCTTGCTTCCAAACTGTTAGCACTGACAGGTGAGTCATGAGACTTCTGCATCAGGGGCAGAAGAACTAGATCTAGTAAGGCAGTGCCAATATTAACTGAGCACCTAGAATTGGTCCAATGTTATCGCTCACTGTTCTTCAACATGGACTTCCTTATCCAGACAGGCTGACCTCTCTTCTGTCCCTGATCTGGTCATATTAATTTTCTCTACTTTAAACTTTTGGTCCATGATTTATCTTGTCCTGGGGTTTCTCTTCTTTCTTCTTCTGTATCCATCTTATTCCACATTCAAGTCATCCTCAAATTCTTGAAGATTTCTCATATAATTCCAGCTTGGGGAGATGTCTGTTTTTTCTGATCTATCAACACTTGGCTATTTGCTCTTTGGTATAATTCTTTCATCTATTCAACTTCTCTTCTACTAACTTGTAAAATTTTGAGGAAACTAGCTCTTCTACCTCCCCCACTTCTTTCCACAGTACCAATCACATTGTACACTTTAATCAACTGAACTGGTCAGTTTGTCACCATTTTATAACTGTGGAAACAGAAACAAGCAATAAGGGAAGGACCCTACCCGTGTGCATCCTGTGTATAAGGGAGAAATGCTAAACCTCTGGTAGGTGTGTGTGGGTTCTCACTTCTCCTAAAATAATACTTGTGTCTGAATGATTAGCTGGAGATCCAGATGACTCAACCACATTCAACCCTAATGGAGGGCATTCCTATGACATGAGACCTGAACTCATTTGGAATTTAATTCAACCTATGATCAATAAATTCATGATGGGTGTGAATTGGGGACAACCAGAATGGGCTGTAATCTGACTAGGATTTTTAGAGACTGATAGAAGACTGGAATCAGATAGGGGATTTAGCATCTTACTTATTTAGCCTCAAATAAGTTTGTCTTATTTGGACAAACTCCTCAGTAATGCAATCTTTAGACCCCCCCGTCCCCCCAATCCCTTGGGGCAAGAGTTTCTCTGACTTTACAGGAAAACAAACAAACTTAGAGGGAGACTGGGAGACTCTCCGTAGAAGCACTAGCTCACCAACACAGACCTGCCTAGATCAGAGCCTTGACTAAATTTTCTATGTTGGTAGTATACATATGCATATATGTGTTTGTTCTTTTGTTTATCTTTTCTTCTTTTTCTTTAAGATTCTCATATTGTTTTTCCATAAGATACTAAAGCTCATCCTCTGAGTTCTGCTTCGGCTGAGTGTTGTGGTTCATGTTGCAAGGTTCCTTTAGGGAAACTAAGAAATCAAAAGTGCTCCTGAAGCCTTAAGAGTGAAGACACCATCTTTTCTCGTCTTTTCTTTCCTTTCAGAGCTGGCTGTTCTGATTTGAAGCAATGTTTTTGGAAGGCTGGCTTAAAGGACCTTGCATTCAGATCCTACAGGTAACTCCAGGCCTGGATTCTTGTAGGGTTAGCTGTATGGTTGGGACATGTCAGTTTCTCTGACTTGAGTTTCTTTTTCTCTCCAGGCAGTGAGAATGGAGTACTCTGGGCAATGTGCCTTCTCCCTAGGAGTCATTCTGGCTTATTGGCATTTATAGGGTAACTGGGTCCATATGCTTGTTTCTGGCATGGATTAATAATTCACTTCTGATACTTAATATAAACCAGACATCACATTTTTTGGTACTGCATTATAATAGTGTTATTCTTTCCATTAAGTTTTATGAAGCTTAGGTATTACTGGGCCCACAGAATGCTGAATTTATAGAACATACAGCCTGGAAAGAACTTGAGAGATCAACTAGAATCCAGCCCTCTCGTTTTACACATGGAAAAATGGAAGTAAATAGGGGTAAAAAGATTTTCTCAGCATCGCATAATGAATCAGGACAATGAACTAAAATATTCCAATCATTTCTATTCTTGGGGTACTTTCTATGTACTAGACACATAGCTTTAGTAATGATGTACAAAATATCATTCTTGAAGCTTAACAGTGCAACTGCCTGAGCTCATATTGCTTCTAAGTGGGAGAGAGGGGAATAAACTGGAAGTCTGTTCTGTTTCATAGCCCTTAGACCTCCATGCTCCCTCCCACATGGCTCAGGCTTCTCCTTCTGGCTATGTGGTTATATGGAAGTGATCTTTGGTTTGGAAGATTTTTAAATCATCAATTGAAAGGACCAAAACTTTTTTTCCTTTTAACATAGTGACCAAAAATCCAACATATTTTCTTAGAGTATATGGAAAATAGGATTATGAGAGTTGGTGTTCCTTATACAAGAGATCAGATTTGAAAATAAAAACCGAGGAATAGAAGGTGCCAGACTTAAAGGAAACTCAGATCCCTGTTTTATTGGACAAAATCTAATGAGCTCTAAACTTCCCCTATCTTGCCTGATATGTCAAACCTCAAGAAGGATCCACTAAGACCAGAGAGAGTGCTGAGAAAAGATATTTCAAGGTTTGAGATTCAGCAAGAAGCACTACAAAAAATATTTTCCCCCTGTAGAATAGAGGCATGGGGGAGGCTGAAAAAGAATTAGATTGAACCTATAAAAGTCACAAATGGTAAATGATGGGGATTGCTTTTCTAGTCAAATCTAGAAACATTATTCATTCAACTAAGTATTTATTTAGCACTTTCTATAATTAAGGGAATATGCCAACAGCTGAGAGCTCTAGTTACACAAAAATGTACCCAAGGCCTGGGTTTTCCCCTAAGGGACTTTAGAACCATTACACAGCTAAGAGGCACCCCTCAAACCTCTTTTTAACTGGAGGCATACCATAGAGTCTTTATAAATTATCGGGGGGAACAACTGGAAGATCATAGAGGAAAGTGAAAGTTACTTAAGGTGCCTACAGGGATGAACCTGACCTCTAAGGCTGACATCATGAAAACAACTAGTCCCAGCACAGAGGATCCAGTGCAAAGACAAACTTCTGGGCAAGAGATTTCTTCTTCAAACTCTTGTCTACATCTGTAGGTTCCTGAGCTCCTGTCCTCCCCTCACAGGTTTGGAACCTGCAGCTCACTGCTGGCTACAGGGCTGACATCAACTGGTCTTTGGTGGGCTACAAGATGGTGCTCAGGTCTGCTAGACTCTGCATTTTGGACTGGGCACATTCAGCATCGGCAACATCTGTGAGTGGCATATAGTAGACACTCATTTAATGCTTTCACAGTTTACAAAGAGTGAGGCCAGAATTATGGGTGAAAATGACCTTCTAGGTCAAAGTCTGCATGGAACTGTTCATTAGTCTCTGGCCTCTTAATTTGCATAGCATGAACACCTGTGAAGAGACATTACTGTCATCACTCTAATGTCTTTGAAAGATGAAGTAGAAAAAGAGGCTGCTTAGTTTTCTGACTGGTGCATGGGTCCTTCTAGAAGGCACCAAAGACCTGCCTGAATGCACAGAACGGCACAAAATCAAAGCTGATGAGGAATCTTGGATGTGTCCTTGTTTCCAAGTTAAATGCCTGAACCTTGTCTTGCAGACTGAGTCAGATGTCTGCCAAGGGGTTTTGACTCCTGTCTCCCTGGGTGCCTTGTTTTTAATCCAGAGGTATCCAGAGAAAACTCACTTGCTCCATGATGTGTTGTTCACCTGCTGGGCCAAATTCGGCTTGGGCTGAGTTCTTTGTGCCCTGGATGTGGGTAGCCTGACTCCTGACAGCCTCCTCCCTGCCTTCTCAGTTCTAACTGGGAGAGAGAAGACCTTTGAACCTAGGGCCTTTAAACAGAGGCCAACATTTTGCTGCTACTTGGTTGGTTCATTTCGAGCTTTGCCCAATCACGAGTCATGGTCCTAGATGATGGAGAAATACCAATCAAGAGCCTTCACCTTTTATCCTGGTGGGAAATAATGAAGTGATAGTGGACTCAGTTCACCACCTCCCTCAGTCCTACACCCTCCCCAACATCCAGTCAGGAGAAGAGTGTAGAATTCCTATTCAAGGATTGAATGAATGAGCCACCCAGAGTATAAATGGGAAGGGTTTCCATCATGACTTCCTTCCCTTTCATTTTTGCAATTCCAATTCTCTCCTCTGACATTGTGTTTGAAAAGGAAAAGCAAAGCCAGCTCTGTGAGCATTATGTTCCCACCCACAACCAGATTCCCACCCACAACCAGATTCCCAAAGTACTAAGTACTGAGTACTCCCAGTTAAAATCATCCAAGTTTTAGGGATGCCCTGAAATCTTACTACACCAAGAAAAGCACCATCATTTATGACGAAGCGCATGACTTCTGTCGCCAGACCACCTGGGTTTGAATCCCAGCTCCATCAAATCCCAACTGTGTGGCCTTGGCCCAGTTACTTAAATTCCCTGTGCCTCAGTTTCTTCATGTGTATAAGAGTCATAACAACAGCATCACCTTCATGAGGCTGGTGTGTGGTGAGTTAGCAGACACGAAGCAACTGGAATGGTGCAGTCAGCACCCTGTGTTTGCTATTATTACTAACGGTGGTGATGGTATCTCAGAAACATAGAACCAGCCACAAAAAAATCAAGTGCAGAAGATACAAGAACTCTAAAAAAAAAAAAATGAAATTTCAGCTACCACCAGAAGACACTTGCAATGATTCCATAGCAAATGCTCAAAATTACTGGTGATGAAAACACCCCCGCTACACACACACACACCAAAGTTTTGCAATTAACCTTTACTCTCAAAAGGTAAAGACCCTACTGAGGTCTGAATTAGAACAATATATATTCCATGCTTGTATAATTGTGTCAAAATGGATTCTACTGTCATGTAGAACTAAAAAGAACCAATAAAATATTTTTAGTAAAAAAGAAAGAGAGAAAAAAGTTGAAGACCCAAAGAAGGTTTTTGAGACCTGAGTTTTGCAAAGCACTTGGTGACTCAGCTCCTCCACACCCACCTGAGACCCATCTGCCCACACTTGCACTTAGGAAGGACACTTGCCTCAGGAGGACACACCCAGGCTGCCAGTGTGCCCCAAACTCGGGGAGATCGAGTTCCATGAGTTTCTGTTCCCCACAACACCCATGCACTTATTTTGTGTCTGAGTCCCATGGGGCAAGTGACCCATGGGAAGGCAGGATCTGGCCCAGTTGCAGGCAACTTCCCACTTGGTAAACTGGGAGGAGGAGGCCAGTGTGGCTCCCTGCCAGGGCCCAGGCTTCCCTGCACACTGGCCCCTTTCCCATAGCAGCATCAGGTTGGAAGGCAGCTTGATAATTACCCAGAGAGCCCCATAGGAGACAGTCAGAATCTTCTGTGAAGCCCTTCTGCTTCTCTCCCAGCCACCACCACCTTTCAGAAGTAGGTGCTAGGGTCTGGAGGTTGGCCTCTCGCCTGTGGATTCCAACCTCGGCATGGAGGCTCTCAAATTGCCAGACCTCCAAGCTGGCCACTGTTGAGGAGTGTTTTATTTTGAGGCTTCAATTTGAGGTTGGTGTCATCATCTCACCTGGCTCCTATCCCTTCTTGGCTTAACCGTCTATGAAACCCTGTCCTCCCTAGCCACAGCAAGGGGCCACTAAAGCCACAAGCAGATGAGTGAGCTCTCTGTTTGGGCAGACCAAACATAGCCTTGGGGCAGGCAGTTGCCCCTCAGCCCTACCCAGAGCAATACAGCCACCCCCCACTGATGGCACATTCGTGAATGCTTTTGGTCTTCTTAAGTAGACCAGCCAGCAAGCTAGCATACCTGTGGAGACAGTTAGGTCTATATTCTAGAACTTCAAGTCAGTTCAACAAACAGTTTCTGGTCACAAACATGTACCTGCTCCAGGATCTGGAACTACAAAAACGAAGGAGCTCCTGACATCAGGGGACTCCCACAGAGCTGAAGACAGGTAAGAGGAATACCCTTTCATTCCTCTGGCAAATGGGGCTGGCTTCTCAGACCCAGTTTGGGGGAGTGTTTCAAGAAAAGTTTCATCTGCTCAGTGAGTGGAGAGTGGGGTTTAAATTTCAGATGGGAGAAACCAGTGCTCCCTAAAGAACTGGTGTTCTCAAAGACACAACGGAAATTGAGTCATTGGCTTCTCACTGTGCAAACCCCTTGCATTTCTCTCTGGGGTAGAAAAGATCCCCTTTGAAAACAACGCTGTGCAAGGCAGCATCTGCCACCTGCTTCAGCTCCTTCTTTCGTAAGAATCACTTCCCTTTCAGGGTCTGGGTGGAGTCAGCTAAAACGGAGGTGCTGGGGAAACAACCGCAGCTCATCTTCCTCAGGCCCTGGCTGGCCTGCCCTGGAAGCCCAGCTCACCTCCTGCCACCTCCTCTCCATCAGCAGACCCCAGGCTGATTCACAATCTCTCTTGGGTGGCCTCATGTCACCTAGAGCCGAGCCGCACACTAGTTTTGGCTTAAAATCCTTGACTTTTGCAGACAGCCACGTCAATCCAAGGGGGAACCAAGACTTCCCCTTACCAGAGGCAGGTAGAACCTGCTAATGAGCATGTGACCTAGGGCCCCTGCTGGTCACTGCATCTAAACTGCCTGCAGGGTCAGTGTGAGAGCATCTGTAGGGCCTCTTTCTCAATTTTCAGGAGAGGGCTTTGTCCTGACTTGTCTCTTAAGGAGCAACCTCTCCATTTTTTCCAAGCCTGCAAATGAGAGCATGTCTAGAAGGGCAGCTGGACTCTGATAAGGGAATTGACTGACTTATTTTAGCAACAACGAAGAAAGCTGACATCTCTCTGACAGCTGCGGCCAGGCCTGCAGAGTGACGAGTCAGGACAGGGCAGGGCAGGGCAGGGCATTGGAGAATCCACAACCAGCCCCGAGGGTGGAGAGGGAAGACATTCATGCCAGACTATGCTGGCTTCACAAGACAGGAGGGTGGGAGGATCACACACAGTTTCTAAAGTTCTCCAAATGCAAAATAATGAATGGACAGAGCATAGGCCCTAAAGTCCAACCTGGGGGGATTTTAGACCATGGGGGAATCATGACTCCACCAGTGTCTATTTGGGCAAGTTATAGTCTCTCCCTGAGCCTCAAATTCCTTATCAAGAAAATGCAGTTAAGAACACACTCACGTATAGGGCTGCTGTTACATAAGACACCCATGTCAAGCCCCAGCTTAATGCCTAGCATAGAATTGGTGCTTAGTAAGTGCTATTTTCCTAGACACTCAGGACCTGCTGTGCAGAGGACCATCTGGTGCAATAGTTAAGTGCCGGGTTTTAAAACCAGGGTTCTCCTAACGATCCAGAGATGTCTCAAGATGCACCAGAAATTCCAAGACAAGACAGAATTGTTGAGCATGAACTTGCTTTACCATAATATATATATAATATATATTATTTTTATTGGTGCATTATAATCCCATGTTTATTGCTACATTATAATTGTACATAATAATGGGTTCATTATTATGTATGTGTACATGTACATGATATAGCCATATTATTTGGTCACTATTCTCCCCTAGTGCTTCCCTCCCCCTCCCCGAGTCTCCCTTCATATTAACATTCTTTGTGAAGCTCAAATGAAGCGTACTGTGGGGGCAGACTGCAGAGTTGGGATGAGTGGCAGCGGAGTGACAGTATTTAAGGTGTTAAACAAGTGCTGTTGTCCCCTTAGGCCACACCTTCCTCGCCTCAGCAAGGTTGGAGTGGCCTTCTACAGGCCTAGAAGACAGTGATATTTTAGAGACCAAATGTATGAAAGGCACCCTACCCTAATGAGTCTTGGAGGGCGAGTCACTAGTCCCTCTCTTTCATGGTCTCCTTCCTCCTCAGAAAAAAAGAAAGGTTTTTTTTTTGTTCTGTTTTTTTTTTTCCCCTCCTAAATGATGCTTAAGAGTCCCCCTCTCTGAGTCTATGACAATGAATCAGGGAATATTTCTTGAATGAATGGAAGGGGATATGTCATAAACTAGGAATTTCATATGGTCCAGTATCCCCTCCCACGTGGGGTAATTTGGAAGAAAATAGAACCTTCTCCTGCCAGCTGCCAGCCTCCGACACATGTACTCACCACCAAGATTTTGCAGGAAGCAGATGTTCCATGTGTACCAGGGGAATAACTGAATTAATCGATGCTAACCCCAGCGGCGATGCAGCTTTGCTTCCTGGTTTCCTCACCTGGGAAAACAGCCAAAGCGCTGGCTCCCAGCAAGGGGTGGCGTCTCTGAGACTTGGTGGGAGTAGAAAGGGACCTGCCATCCCCAAACACAAGAGTTCTCAGAGGCTCCCCTCTTTCTCAAAACCAGAGGTACAGTTCCCTAGCACTGACTTTTCACCACAGGGGAAAGGTGTGTGTACAGAGGACTCATTTGCCTCTAAGGCCACTTTCTTCTCCCCATATCTCATTCAGGGTATCTGCTCTCCAACGCCCGAGTATCTAGGTTCAATGGTGCTTAAATGAGCTTCAACCATTACTATATTTTTTTGATTTCTGATACAAAATTTGGACCTCTCTTTTCTCTGCTCAAAGCCTTGCCCCTTTCCATTTTCCTCATGGTCTCCCAGAGTCCTCCACACCCAAGAATGGGGCCACGGTGGCAGTGCCTTTTCATTCCTCTCCCTTCCTTTTCCTTCTGCCTACCTGCCCCAGGCACGCCGTTAAGTTGTGTCTCCTTTTCAAGTCTCAGTTCCCTTTAAACAACTTTACAAGCCCACAGAAGTCAGGACGCAGGTGCTCATGGCCACTGGCTCTCCTCATACCTTCTCTGAACAATGCACCCAAAGAGACCTGGGAAACCGGAGGTAGGAGCAACTCTGTTGGTCTCTTGGAGAACCCCAATGGGTCAGGAGTATTTGGGGACAAGGCCCTTTAAAAGGAGACAGGCTGGGAAGAATCAAGATGCTCAGAGACAAAGTAGAAAACGCCACCAGTGGGTAACATACCAACAAATGTCCCTGGAAGCCTCAGGGAAGCTCCCCAGCCTCTGTTCTCTGAGGCTGGGCCCAGGGCTCCTGCCCTCCTTTCCCTTTCCCCTCCCATACTGAGCATTTCTGCCTTTCAAGGGCCCCTTGGAGCTCCAGTTCCCTGTGGCCTCTGGTCTATGAGAACTACTCCTTCCCTAAACCTATCCAAATTTGCCCATCCTGAAGTACATTCTAACATATTCTAAGTCTAGGCTTCAGAACTCAAGGAACCTGAGTTCATATTCAGTACCACCTCTGGTTGTGTGAACCTCTAGGAAGTCACCTATCCTCTCTAAGCCTCTGTTTTTCTCCTGTAAAACAGGCCTAATAACAGGGTACTCCTCACCAGGCTATTGCAAGGGTAAATGAGATAACACATGTAAAGGATTCAACACAGTGTAAGTATACAATAAATGGTGACTAGTGTTACCACACTGCTATTAATATTGTTGTTATCATTATTTGTATTGATTCTGTTCCAGGAATCAAAATTCTAGATCCCACCTATTCTCAGTCTAAAATGTCCAGGGTGGGCTGTGTCTTTTGCTTTCTTGGTATCCCCAAGAATTGGGTTTAATAAGTATTTGCTGAGTAAAATTAACTGCAGGCTGAGCTGTCTTCATGACCCAGCTGGCACTACTTAAAAGAAAAATTAATTTTGCTAGTGATAAAAAAAATCGGCCATGTCATTATCTGTTCATATGTAGACAAAGAGAGGGAATACTTGGAGTTGAGCCATGCTGGAATACCTCACAGACTCTCCTCTCTACAGTCACCAAAAGCCACCACCCTCCTCTGGATGGAATGCTGGAACCTTAGCTTCAGGGTCCCTGATGTTACCCTGACATCCAAGCTCCCTCCAGCTCTGAGGCTGCCAGGCAGGGAACATGAGCCCTATCAGTGTTTGAATTTCCCCTGACTAGCAGAACCAGGAGGTCGCAGCTGGCCCAGTCATTGCCTCTCCTATGCAGCCTCTCTGCTGCTGCCTGGCTACCCAGGCTAGGACCTCATGACAACCAGGCTGCCCAGGCTAGAACCTCATAGACATCTAGACCTTGCCCCAGAGCTAGTTTCAGTTTCCACAAGAGTAATAGTCAGTGGGCTATAAGCGCTTTGGAAACCAGATTTAATGGGGAGCCACCCTCCACTTTCCAGGTGTCTTTCTGGAGAGCTCATTGCCAAAAGCTCTCAGGCTTCCAAATCTGTGGCCATCTTACCCATAGTACCTACTCATCCTGTCTGGTGCCAGCACCTGTCTCAGCTCCTGCCCCTACCCTGTCAACCACAGCCAGAGGGGCTCAGAGAGCCCTTGGGCCCAGGAGCCTGCTAGTCCAGACACCAGCTAAGCATCCAGGAGTACAGTTACTAGCTGCCATGTGCTCCAACCCTAACGACCTCACCCAAATCTGCGCCCGGGCAGCCTGCCCAGCAGACTCTCTTCTCTCTCTCTCCCTGTTCTCCTCAACAAAACGGTGCTTCCCACCAACAAACTCTACAACAGTTTAGCGCCAATCCCAGCCCTGCTCTCCTGAACCCAATCCAAGTAGCTCGCCTTCCACTTGACTACGGTCCCCAAGGGCCACTCAGCCCGCGGAGCTCCTGCGGGGCTCCTGCGGGGCAGTCCCTGGGTTCCCACTCCACTTGCCCGACGGCCGGCCGCGGTCACTCACCGATCTGCATCTGCGACAGGCTCAGCTGCACGAGGCAGAGTCCCCAGGCTGCGCGCCACCAAAGCTTGCCCATGGTGTCAGAACGAGCCGGGAGAGCAAGCAAGTGGAGCTGAGGGGTCCCGGGGCGCGGGGCGGGGTGCCGGCAGAAGACGCGGCGAGGAAGGCGGACCGAACCTGTCAGAGGCTGGGGGCAGCTGGGCAATGAGGCCGCCTCGGAAGTTGGCTGCGGTTTTTATTCCAGGGTTGAAAGGGTGACCTAAGAGGGAGGGAGCGAGAGAAGGACACACCCAAGCGAGGGGCTGTGACTAAGCAGCCAGCAGCGGTTTAAAGACGTACCAGCCCTCCTTTGCACTGTCCCTCCGCCCCCGCCCGGTTCTTAATGGAAGTTGGAAATTGGAGCTGCCGGGAAGGACCGTGGCAGCGCCTGGAGGCGCCCACCCGCCGGTGCGGGCCCAGGACGCACCGCTGGTTCTATCACCAGCTCGCCCCCTCGGAGGATGACAGTGTCCTGAAACCTCTCCAGGCTGAGTTCTGCCTCTCGCCTCTCCTTTCCCGCTAAATTTCTCTTGAGTCAGGCTGGGAATGAGTCTCTGGTTTTCCCCGGTTGGCTGGAGATCATGGGAGAGGAGCTGGGAAAGTGGCGAGATCCTTCCCGGATCATGGGGCTTCCCGGGCCATAGTGGGGAGTGAAGAGTGGACAGCTTGTGGGAGAGCGCATCCTTCTTTCCCTAAGAGAGCAGTGAAGTCCATGTTGCTCAGGTGGGTCCTTGCTTCTTATGAGGACTGCTCAGGGGCAGCTAGTGATGGCCAGCCACGGGGGTGGAATTTGGCTCCAAAAATCCATGTGTTCATCCTCTGGTCCCAAGATGACACCTGTTCTTCCACTCACCTACACACTCTTATCTTCCCAAGTAGCCTTTCATCCACCTATCTATCTATCTACTAATCTTTCTTTACATCCTTCCAGGGGTCACACATCCATCCATCCATCCTTCTGTCCATCCATTATCCACCCACGTTCCTCCATCTCCCCATTCATGCACTAGACCAACCACACACCCATCCATCCAACCACCAGTTCTTTCACTCATCCACCCATACGACTTATCCATCATTCCATACATCTTCTTTTCACATTTCTTCATAAACCTGCATCCCTCCACCATCCTCTTCTCTATCCATTCACCCATATTCCTCCACTCATCTGCCATCCATCAACATATCCACCCATCATTTTATCCATCCCTTCATTCATCCATTCTTTCTTGCTTCCATTTATACTGTTTATGTAAATTTTAATCCCTACCCCCCACCACCATCTTGGCCAATAAATCTCAAAGAGGGACAGAGATCATCATATGCTTCCAGGGAGGCATTCCAAGTTAGAAAACATGAAAAATCATATTGTTAATCATTATTTCATACCTACCTATAATATACTATGCATTAATATTGAGAAAGAAAAAGCAGGAATATTTGTCTGATGAGATACACTGAAAAATGGAAGTGGTTATGAGTGGCTGTGTAAGACACTGAAGGAACCATGCCAGAATTTCAGAGGGAAGGCAAGATTTTGTAATTTATTAAAGGAAAATGAAAAATGGAGAGAAATGTACCTAGTCATCCACCCATCCACTCATTCATCGTACATGCAGTGAGCACCCAAGGACATCAAGATAAATAAGACCTGGCCTTATCTTCAGAGGCCTCACTCTCTGGTAGGCAGTCAGACTCAGCAGGCTACCACCCACAATATGAAGTACCATGCAAAATGCAGTTGACTATCTGTATCTGTGGATTGAAAATATTCTCATTATTCCTTAAATAATACAATATAGTACCATTTACATTGTGTTAGTTTTTGTAAGATATCTAGAGATGATTTACAGCATATGGGAAGATTGTAGGGTATATGCAAATGTGATGCCATTTTATACAAGGGACTTCAGCATCTAAGGATTTTGCTATCCATGGGAGGGGAGTGTCCTGAAACTAATCCCCCATGAATACCAAGGGATGATTGTATGTGTTCAGAGTGTTATCAGTCCTACAGTCCTAGAGAAAGAAGTCGCCCACTTGCCTAACTTCCCAGAGGGGTGATATTTGAGCCAGGTCTAGAAGGAGGAGGAGAAATTCTTCTGATAAAATTGTAGGGACAGGTCATCCACAGGCAGTAGTCTGCAGTAAGGAATAGTAAAGATTCAGGAATAGAGCATCCAGGTTCAAATCCCGCCTGGGCTGCTTGACCTTGAATAAGGCAATAAGCCTGTATGTGGTTCAGTTTCTTCAAGTATGAAACGGGCTTCATAATAGTATCTACTTTATAGAATTGGTGAGGATAAAATGATACAAAAGTCCTGCATATATTAAGTACTAAATAAATGTAAGTGTATATATAGTAAGCACCAGATAGGTGGAATAACTTAAATATTAGATCAAACAAAGAGATAGAGTTGGAGGACAGCAAGCCCTCAGGAAAGAGAAGTAGACAAGGTCCAGATTTTAAATTAAGCCAGTGAGTTGAACTTGATCCTATAGGAAAAAAAGAGCCAGTATAAGTTTTTAAGATTATTATTATTATGTTAAAATACATACAACATAAAGCTTGCCATCTTACCATTTTAAAATGTGCAATTCAGTGGCATTTAGTACATTCACCATATTTCCTAACCCTCACCACCATCTAGTCTAACCTAAGCTTTTCAGTTGGGGAAAACCTTACATTTTCTTGCACTTTCAGAGAGAATATTTGGGGCTGAAAAATCACTGTTTAGACCTACTGCCTAACCTCCCCAAATGGTGGGCAAGCCACATCTGAAATGAAGATCGTACCTCTGAGCCTTTGCCTGAAGAGCGGGCACTTTGAGAAGGCTGTTGTAGCAGGGAAGAGCTGTCCCTGCTGCCGTCTGTTACCCAGACCTCACTTGCCTGAAACAACTTGGGTCAAGCTGGCTCCCAGGTATAGCTTCAGGCTATAACCATGTGAGGGAACAGTCCTGGTGGGTTTATGAACAAGAATGGTCTTTAAACCTCATGTGACCTCCAAGGGCCTCAGCTTTCCTTTCTTGGAGTTGGAGAGTGATGGGAATAGTGACTAGGTACAATGTTTGCTTTGTACAGATTTGTTTCCTTAGAGACCCCTAAGCAGGCATAGAGGTCAGAGCAAAGGTTTAAGGGTGGGCTGGGCCCCTTCCTTGTCCTCTCTCACCACAGAAGTTCCATTTGTATCAGCTTGAATTCTAGAGTCCTGAGAGAGATTTTTTTGGGAGGGGGGGGTACTGAGGATTGAACCCAGGGACCCTCAACCACAGAGCCACATCCCCAGCCCCATTTTGTGTTTTGTTTAGAGACAGGGTCTCACTGACTTGCTTAGTGCCTCACCATTGCTGAGGCTGGCTTTGAACTCGTGATTCTCCAGTCTTAGCCTCCCAAAGTGCTAGGATTACAGGCTTGCACCACTGCACCGAGCAAGAGAGATTTCATTTTGATGGAGCATTTGATTCTTAAAAATATAGAAAAAAACCCATTTATCTAGATAAGTGTGAGTCCTATTCCTTGTTGCAACTAGTCTGGTAAACATTACCAGACAATGAAAAAAGCTGGGTACGAAAGTGCTTTGCGAACTGTAGAGCGGCATGCAAATTCTAGCAATCATTATTAGGATTATTCTCTCAGAGGGGATTATTTTGCCTGAAAGCTTCCCGATAGTTTAGTGAGGGACTGAGGCTGCTTGCCATCATGCCACAAATGACTCATTTCAAATAACTGACCTGGTGACTTACTGAGTCAGGGCCAGCTCTTGGGAATTCCTGGATCACCTCTCCCAGCAAGCCTGCCATCCTCTTTCCACTCCAAGACACAACCCACCAACACCACTGGTCCCACAAAGTCCAGCTTATCATCTTCTTTGAACCTCTATAAAGGTTAAAATCCTTAAAGCAATGCATTTTAAATGTTCAATATCTATTGTGTGTTGCACCAGCTGTCTTCCTAGGCTGAACCAGGGGATGTGGGAAACTGGGAAGAAGAGCTTGAATTGATCTGGGTTGACATGAGATCACACTATCTGGAAAGAATCCAGAATGCAATCAGCAGTCTTGGCATTCAAAACCCAGAGTCTACGCATCATCTCTCCTCTTATCAGTTGAGTGACTTAACCTCTGGGAGTTTCGGGTACAAAATGGGGGTGATAAGCTCTTTCTCATGGGTTATAAGCAATAAGTGAAATAAGCCATCAGGACTTTTTACTGGGGTTCCTGCCTTATGGAGGGGTCAGTGATCCACCACCCTCTAAGCTACCTGGGAATTGGGATGTGTCGGTGCTGGGCACCAGTACAGACGCAGTCTCAATGTCTGATACATCCCAGCCTCTGGCATATTGATCTTGTTCCATAAATAAGCATTACACAAATGCATGAATTACTGTTCTTCTTTTCCTTCCCATCACAGCATATGGAGGTGTTTCAGGAATCACATGGACTAATAGGTGAAAGCCCTTAAACAACTTGAAAATTTCTAAATATATGCAAGCAGCAGTTGCATATCTGGGGAGACTGGTTGAGTGAGACTGCGGTGGAGCCACATCATTGCTCACTCTGGCAGATCAGGGTTTTTTTGCTAAAATACTGGGACCTAATGGCTTCTAACTAGTAATAATAAATCTTACCCTTCTTAAGCAAAGTCAAATCTAAACCAAATGTGAATAGGAGTATGAAGAGCAAGGCTGGGGGACCTGGGGCTGAATTCAAGGACTGGAAATGCAACAGGTCATGGACTCTTTTAAAGAGACAATATTCAATTCTTTTCACAGGGCTGTTTCCCAGAAAAGCAGCAATCCATCAAAGTAAAGAAAGAGTGCCATTCCAGTTAAACTTGAGCTCCTCAAGAAATCCATTGTTAGCTGGGTGCAGTGGTGCAAGCCTGTAATCCCAGCACTTTGGGAGGCTGAGACAGGAGAATCACGAGTACAAAGCCAGCCTCAGCAATGGCGAGGCACTAAGCAACTCAGTGAGACCTTGTCTCTAAATAAAACACAAGAAAATAGGGCTGGGGGTGTGACTAAGTGGTCGAGTACCCCTGAGTTCAATCCCTGGTACCAAAACAAAAAAATCAATTCTTGGTTCACACTTACTGGGTGAATGGTACACGTGCAAATGAATATTGGTGAGAAAAAAAAAACTGTCATAAAATAAATATTACTGAAGTCGTTCAAATAAACAGGTAACTGGGCAGCAATCTTCCTGATAAATAAATGACCTTGAATGACTAGTCTAAGATAACCAAGTGTGATCATGGAGCTAAGCCTTTAGGATTAGCAGGGCTTTCAAACTGTGGCTAATAAAGTAGCTGGTGCAGCTGGAAATGCCCAGGGAAGAGGTGCCCCTAGATTGTAGACGTGCTCGTGTCAGTCACAAAATGGGTTTACACAGAACCTTGGAGGTCAAGATAGTATATGAATAGAACAAAATCCCACGGGAGGATGGTAACAAATTTAGAAATGTGCATATTTGAAGATACAATTTGAATTAATGCTGTGTGACTTTGTGTATGAAGCTCATTGACAGGAAGATAATGAAAAAAAATCTGTTTTGTGCATTTTTTTTCTTTTTAAAAATTTGTTCTAATTCATTATACATGACAGTAGAATGCATTTTGACACATCATACATAAATGGAGTATAACTTCTCATTCCTCTGGTGGTACATGGTGTAGAATCACACTGGTCATGTAGTCATGTATGCACATAGGGTAATAATGTCCAATTCATTCTACTATCCCTCCTACCCCCACCCCCACTTCCTCCTTTCTCTCTCCTCTGCCAAATCCAAAGTACCTCTATGTTTCCCTAGCACCCTGCATTGTGAATTAGCATCCACATATCAGAGAAAACATTCCACCTTTCATTTTCGGGGATTGGCTTATTTCATTTAGCATGATATTCTCTAGCTCCATCCATTTACCGGCTAATGCCATAATCTCATTCTTCTTTAAGGCTGAGTATTATTCAACTATATTATATATACCACAATTTCTTTGTCTGTTCATCCGTTGAAGGGCATCTAGGTTGTTTCCATAGTTTGGCTATTGTGAATTGAGCTGCTATAAACATTGATGTGGCTGTGTCACTGTAGTATGCTGATTTTAAGTCCTTTGGGTATAAACTGAGGAGTGGAATAGCAGGTCAAATTCCCAGTTTTCTGAGGAATCTCCATACTGCTTTCCATAGTGGTTGTACCAATTTGGAGTCCCACCAGCAATGTATAAGTGTAACTTTTTCTTCACATCCTCGCCAACATTTATTGTTGCTTGTATTTTTTATAATTGTGCACTATTATTTAAAATAAATGTAACTTTATTCCTTTTAAGTGCATATAGTAACTAAAATTCTCATTTACTTATCTTTTCTCATTTCATGTGGAATCATTTGTTAAACATCTACTGGCATTATTTATATTGGTCAGATCTATGGTTGATACATAGATGTGACTAGTACACTTGGAGATATTTCTCTCATTTATTTATTCAGGATGTGAACACTACATATTGAGCAAACTTTATGCATTCTTGGTTTTTTCATAATTAATCATCCCAGCTCCTCCACTAACATCACCACCATCATGACCAGGACCATTTCCACCATCACCACCAGCACCATTATCCATTATCACCTCTAGTATTATCACTACCATCACCACAACTACCATTGTCTTCACAATAACAACCAGAATTTACTACATGTCAAGACCAGTGTCCTTTAATTATCACAACAATCCTGTGAAAAGTTATTCCTTCTTTATAGATCATTAAAAAAATTGAGAAAAGTTAGGCGACTATTCCACATCTCTGTTTTACTTAGCAAATCTTTCCTGTCATTCAGAGATATAAGTCTATAAAAGTTCTCTTCCTTCCTGATTCTTGATCTGGAAAGAATGCTCAATCAATGGTGTTCAAATTAGACTTTACCAAGTTTGATTCTAGTCAGCTCCTTTTAAGAAGGAAAAAGTCCTCTTTGGAATCTTTTGTTGGAGTTGGGGAGGTGAGATGGGGTTGCTAAGGTAGAGGATGGAGTCTGTAGATTCTCACAGCTCCCTAAAAATTAGAATCCTAGAATACAACTACTTTGAATGCATAGACTCAGGCATTGAAAACTCATTGGAAAATCTGAGATTTGAAAAGTATTATGCCTTTATTCCCTATAGAATCATCATGAGATGTCTGTGTGTTCTGACTAGAAATTAACACCATTCTGTTTATAGAACCTGAGCGTTCATTCAGTGACTATCTTCCTCATGAGACCCTTTGGATTTTGAGGCAGCTCACAAGTTATATTTCCTTCTCTGATCTTGAAAAGTAGCTCCTGGCAGCCATAAGTTCACTGTGTAACACCAACCTCCATCCCATGACTGACTGAATTCAGCAATGGACACAGCCTGGCCATAGTTGTTCTTGAAATTTGGGACTGGAGTGTGGTTGAATATATACAACACAAATTGAGAAGCTGTGGGGTAGCTATATACCTCCCTCCGTATGAAGTAGGAGACTAGAAAAAAATATGAAGAAGGAAAATAAGAAGTAGGAAAAATAAGAATAAGTCAGAAGCTCAGAGACATAAGCATAAAGCATTCCTCAAGTTTGGGCACTTGCAGTTTCCTTGGTTGCTTTGAGGCATCCTTGTGTCCTTATAATGAACCCTTTCATTCTTAGTTAGCCTAAGCTGGTTTCTGTTCCTTGCAATCAAAAGGACTTGAAGAATGCAGGAGTTCATTACCCTGTACTGTGGACAGGTAAACAAAGGCTCATGTGGACAGTATATATGCCTACTATTGGGTCTTGAATGCAGGATTTGACTGGAAATCTCAAGTCTTCCAAGTTCATGTTCTTTTTACCACTTGGCCTCACTTATGACCTCTGCCCAACATCATCTCATTCTACCCAAAGAATGCAATGATCTCTCCTTTTCTGTGGCAGAAAATAGACATCCCAGATGATTTGCCCACGGTGGCACAGAAATCCAAATGAGTGGCAGATCTTCTGAATCATGCCATCCCAGGCCTTTTCAGGGAGCTCCTTTCTGCCTGAATGTGCCTCGCAGTCTACCTGAAAGGCAAAACCTTTCAGTTGGCAGATGGCAACAGATTCAAAACACCCATGGGGTAAAACTTCTGGGCTCCAGTGTTCAGGCAATAGGCTCCAGCCAAGTCCTGATTGGGCTTGAAGGAAAGATGTAGGTATGGAACACAGAGGTGAAGCCAGGTTAAAATCAAATTTATTGCTGGATACTGCTCCTCAACCACAGAAGATTGCTATTCCAGACAGCATTGTGTGGGTGAGAAAGAGACTTGTTGAACTGATTTTTATTAGAGGAGGATGTGGGGAGGAAGGGAAAAGACAGAAGAAAGAGATGTTTTGATAGAGTGTAGGGAGATGAAAGAACAAAAGGCTCAGGCATGAATCCACCTGAAGGGAAATCAGACATGAAGGGAAATCAGAGTTTTCTAATCATCAAGGAACTTGATAGATATCTTTTCTATCCACCCCATGAACTAAGCCAAAACTGAACAGGACTTGCCCTCACTCCTCAAGGAGATTATGGTCTAGGGTTGGCAGATCCACTGCCTTCATTAGTCCAGGCAGGATTAAGGAAGCTCCTCTGTGTCCTAGGCACTACCTGGGATACTAAGGATACAGCAGCACAGAAAGACAGATCAGTGGTTTGTTATCCCTGAGAAAGTGAATAGAAGGTGCAGGGTAACTTTAATAATGGAGTCAGGGAAGGTCTGTGTGAAGAAAAGAGGTGACATATGGGCAAACTGGAACAAATGTGAGATTTTTTTTTTTTTAAAGATACAGCAAAAGTAAGGACTCGAGATGAGAATTCTTGGTGGTTGTGAGGAACAGAAAAGGTTAACGTGCCTGAAGCAGAGTGAACAAGAAAGCAAATAGCAGGAAATGAGACTGAAGAGGAGGGTAAGACTAGCTCTTGTGCGGTCTTATAGGCCATGGTAAGAAGTTTGAATTTTATGCTGAGGCAATGGAATAATTTTAGTGAGTTTCCCCTAAAAATTAATAGTGAAAGCTTAGGTTACTGTGATAGGATTCCAACCATTTACAGCTCAGTTGGCAAAAGCCCTTGATGAATTAATAATCTACATGGTCTTTTCAGGATGAAGAAATGATAAGAACTGGAGATGTAGCTCACTGGTAGAGCACTTGTCTAGTATACATCAGGCCCTGGGTTTGATCCCCAGCACTATTCCAAAAAAAATGTTAACAACAATAATAACTAATATTTGATATCTCTGATCACAATGAGGGATTAAATTGTATGAGTCAGGGTAGTCTGGGTTATGCTGCAGTAACACCATCAATTGTTTAGCACAACTACTCAGATGATTTCTTGCTATGTTAAGTCAATTGTGGATCCATGTCACTCTCCAAGATAACTCTCTCCTATGCAGTAGCTCACTGATTGGGGGATGGGATGCAGTTTACCCAAAACAATGATTCAACAATGTGCAATGACTTAAACATATAGAAAATAGGGTGGGGGTCCTCTAGCACTCATCATGGTTTCTGCATAGAAGGGGTGGTAGGGCAGGATGGAAATTTTGGGCTGATGAGGCTCTGTAAGTTTCAGTACATGACTTCCAAATGTTGTAGGGTCGTTTCCATTCAGTTGGTAGAAAGAAAAGGAGCATGGAAGAGTATTCTTTGGGAGGTTTCTATGGCCAGGCCTGGTTGGGAGACCATTATTTCCACTTCCATACTATCAACTGGAACCCTAAGTGCAAGGAAACCTGGGAAATGTAGTCCACCTGTGAGTCCAGGGGAAAGAAGAGGATATAGGTTAGTAAACTGTTGTGTTTGCTACACTTCTCCCTCCATCCCTGGCTCTTCCTTTAGGCCCTTTCCCCCATTTCTTCTCCTAAGGTGGGGCTGGTCAAGGCAATGTTCTGGTCCTTCACTGATTTCCTAGGCTGACTCCTCCCACTGTGCCACAATTTATGGTGGAAAAAGGGCACTTGGCTGACCCTCACTCACTACACCTTCCAGGAGTTCCTGTTCACTCTCCTTCTGAATCCTCCACCGAAACAATAGGTATTGTGCAACCCAAGATATTGGGAGAGGATTTGGGGGCAAAAAGAGGATGAGTGGTAATTAGTAATTTATTAGTATTTAAAAATTTCTCCCATTAGAGATTCCATGTATGTATGATAAAAATATATGCACTTTATCTAACAATCTCATTTTTATAGTACATTAAGATGCAGTAAACGTAATTGGCGTGTTCACGTGTGTGGGCACATGAGTACACTGAGTAGCTCTGACGTCATCTCTAGGGAAACACCCTGGTCCGGAGGGCAGTCTGGACCCCTTGCCAGCTGCACCCAGGCGTCTTGGTTCTGCCTGAGGGAGAACTGGAAAGGAAGTCCCACCCATCCTCACCTTAGTCCTGTGAGAAACAGGGGCAGAGGACTCTCTGGCCCACATTTACATCCAGCTCACAGCACAGTCATTGTGACTGACCAGTCAAATGTTCTCTGAAAAAGTGATGCTGGGGTGGGAGGCAGGCCACTATCTTGTCCTTCAGAGAAGACCCTACAGGCCCCTCTTCTGCTGGCTGATGCTTCCAAGTCTACCATCTGAACTTTTAAATCCCTTTGCCTTTGGGTCAATGAGTTTAGAAGGTCTTTTCTCATTAACCAAGTTTGGCCCAGGGTCAAGGGCATGAGAAATCTGAGCTCTCAGGAAAAAAAAAAAAAAAAATTGAGGGAAGACCCAGAAAGACAAATTTCGCTTTAGTTCCAATTGTAACCAAGTCTGGCCTTCTCAGAAGAAGTCACTGTCCCCTCTCCCAGTCCAGATGAGGCTCTGCCAAGGGTAGTTGGCGCTGTTCACATCTTTGCTTGCCGTTTTTAATGGATGGAAAACTGCCTTTACCCTGGCGGCAATGGCATTGCTAGTACCTGGTCTGATGGAGAAGCAGCCCTACATCTGGGAAAACAGCTGCCCCACCATGTTGTGTTCATAATGCACCCAGTGACTGATTAGGCTCCCTGGTGCTGGGGAATGGCAGTGGTTCTCAGGGGGTGCTCTTCCATCTCACCTTTTTTAAACTTCTCTTTCTTCTGCCTTTTCTCCCTTTCTTGTTTCCCCTCTCTTCCTCACTTCTTCATTTCTCAAGCTTTACCTGGATTTCCCTGCATGCCTACCTCAAGACGAGCTTCCCCTCCCAGGTCACATACCGGATATACTTCGGAAAGACATAAGTATCTTTCAGTTGTTTAAATTCACTCTCGCTTCCCCACCTTGGGTCTTCCTGCTGCCTGCCACCTCCTCAGCCTGGGTTTGTCCCTTTCTCTTCCCCCACCCCCAGAATGTAGGCTCCTAGTAGGCTTCTTCAGGCCTTTCAGGTTTATGTTTTCACTTTCATTCACACACCATCTGGAAACTCACCCTCAGAGTGGGGTACCTCTGGGGTGCAGCCCTCAGGGCATCTCCCCTTCCCATCTCCTTAAGGAAAGCCATGACTGCCTTCTCTGGCAATTGCTGGAGAGGAAGGGAGAATGATTGGCAGTTAACTCATGGGCTATGCTGAAAGGGCCAGGTAATGCTTTGCTGCCTGGGGTGGAGTCTGTAGCTAAGCCTACACTGGGGATGGCTTTAGAGATTCCCATTTCAAGGGTAAGAACCATTTGGACAGGCACCGGGAGAAGGGATGTCTCAGGACATCTTATTTAATTCTGTGCTGGAGGAATGGCTACTGCCACTTAAAGAACCTGAGGATCAGAGAGGTTAAGTGTTTGCTTAAACACACACAGCTAGGAACCAGTCAAGGCAGAGATGGCAGCTGGTCTCATGCCAAAGCCCTGTTCATGCCACTGCAACAAAGGCCTCTGTGAATGGAGAAGAGGAGGGTACCAGCCTGCTGTACTGCCCTTCTTTGTGCTAACCATTTGAGAAAGTCTCTTACCGCCCAACACCTTAGCATGTGTTTCTCTTTGCCTGCCTTGCTCATTTGCATCTCACTTCCTCTAGAAAATTTTATGGCTTGTGTGTCTTTGCATCTCTGCCCACACCTTGATGATGTCACCAGCATCTTGATCAAGCTCCAGAAAACCTAACCACCCCATGGAGCTTCAGGATTCAATCTGTCTGGAGTTAGAGCCAAAGTTTCCTTCTCTGTAGGATGCTTGTAGAGACCTGTGCTCAAGAGTCCACTCTCCACTACAGATTGAAAAGAAAGCTGGGATCAGCATAGGAGAATGCCACCTGACTTCAGTCTTCTGGAAAGTAAGGCTGATATCTGCAGCTCAAATGAAGTTGAGCCACGTCTCAGCCAGGACCATGCTCCCAGGCATATACCCAGTGGCCTTTCTCCCACCAGTGAACTAGCTGGTACATGCAGGTGATTCTGCCGCCATGTCACCCCCAGCAGATCTGTTCTGCTCTTCTTCACAATTTAATGTCTCTGCAATGTTGAAAGCATCTTTGATAGAATGGGGGGCAGGGGTTGCCTGTGATCTCACTTATTATTAAAAGTTGTGGTTTTTTGCATATTTCCGTGCAGTGTTCAATCATGATCCTGTATGCACAGATTATTTTTTTAACACTGTGCCTTCATGGTACACACACCATTTTCTACTTTGTTTTCTTTATTGCTCATTTTTCAATGTAAGTTTCAGAGTTATTATTTTTAAAAATAATGTTTATACTTGGTTCCCTTCTCCTGACACCTACACCCACAAATCTACTTCCAGTTTCTCCACTTGCTAGAGAGTGGGTTGTAGCCCAGAGTGGACCCTCACTGCAGGGTTCGTATCTGGAAGAGAAGGGGCAGGAGGTGCTCATTGAACAACGTTCAGTTTTTCTCCAAACTCACTGTCAGTCAAGAGAGTTCTCCACTTGGGAAGAAGCCAGTAAAGAATGGCCAGAGAGGCCAGGCATGTTTTAGTTGAAGTTCCTCATCTAGCATTCCATTGATCAGACGTGGCATAATTTATTCAAAATTTCCCTGATGTACATTTAAGGTGCTTTCTTCGGTGATATAAAACACTCCAATGGAAATTTTTGTGCATGTAGTCTTTGCCCCATTGAGTTAATTTCTCAGAGAATTGATCAGGAAAAGAATGATTATGAATGATTTAATTGCAATAAGAAGTTAGTATTAAGAGTGGAGTTCCAATGACTTGTTTAAAAGCCCAAATTTGGGCACTTTCTAGCTTATACCTTGAACTCTGTGTGTGTGTGTGTGTGTGTGTGTGTGTGTGTGTGTGCCATGTTTGTTACTGGGAATGGAACCCAAGCGTGCTCTACCACACCAAGCTACACTCCCCCCCCTCCGCCCCCGCCATATCTTTTATTTTTAATTTTGAGACAGGTTCTTGCTAAGTTGCCCAGGCCAACTTTGAACTTGTAATCCTCCTGCCTCAGCCTCCTAAATAACTGGGATTACAGGCATGTACTCCATGCTGGTCCTTTTGGACAAGCCTCATAATCTCTCTAAACCTCCATTGCCTCAAACATCAAACAAGGCTATATCAATAGGGTTCTAGCGGGGCTGTAGAAAATAATGTGTATTCATACTATTTTTTAAATTAGTTTATTTAGTTGCATTTCAAGTCATAGTACATATATAGAGCTCAGTTTTTCCATTTCTCTGGTTGCAAACCAGATAAAGTCACACCATTTGTGTCATCATACATGCACCAAGGGTAGTGATGACGATCTCAATCAACCATCTTTACTGTACCCATTCCCCTTTCCCCATGCCGTGGCCAGAGTTCCTCCATTTCTCCTATGTTCCCCATTCCCACCCCCCTTATGTATCAGCATCCACTAATCAGAGAGAACATTCAGCATTTGGTTTTTTGGGATTGGCTTACTTCACTTAGCATAATGCTTTCCAATTCTATCCATTTGCCTGCAAATGCCATAATTTTATTCTCTTTTATTGCTGAATAATATTCCATTGTGTACATGTACTACAGTTTCTTTATCCATTCATCTATTGAAGGGCATCTGGGTTGCTTCCACAGTTTTGCAATTGTGAATTGTGCTGCTATAAACATTGAAGTGTGCTGTTTTTAAGTCTTTAGGGTATAGGCCAAGGAGTGGGATAGCTGGGTCAAATGGTGGTTCCATTCCAAGTTTTTTAAGAAGTCTCCATACTGCTTTCCAGATTGGTTGCACCAGTTTGCAATCCCACCAGCAATGTTTAAGTGTACCTTTTTCTCCACATCCTCGCCAGCACTTATTGTTGCTGGTATTTTGGATAGCTGCCACTCTGACTGGGGTGAGATGAAATCTGAGAGTAGTTTTGATTTGCATTTCTCTAATGGCTAGAGACATTGAACATTTCTTCATATATATGTTTATTGATTGTATATCTTCTTCTGAGAGGTTTCTATTCAGTTCCTTAGCCCATTTATTGATTGGGTTGTTTGTATTTTTGGTGTTAAGTTTTTTGAGTTCTTTATATATCCTGGAGATCAGTGCTCTATCTGATGTGCGTGTGGCAAAAATTTGCTCCCAGAATGTAGGCTCTCTGTTCACCTCATTGACATGACTGCTGCTATAATTTCTCTGACGCTAATTTTCTTTCCTTTTAAGAATGCTGACATCCAAAACACCACACGGCTGAAATCCAAAACGTTTCCTAGAGGCCAGTGCAGCCTGGTTTGCAGTCAACTAGCAGGTCAAATTATTTTGGATCTTTTTCCTCCCATTCACATCTCTTTTCCACCAGGGCAGAGACTTCAGTTAAAACTCACACCCTCCCCCATATCTCTTAAGGCTCTTCCAAGGTCTTTGCAGGACCCCAGCTCTCTTAATTTTGGAAATCACCCTCCAGATATCACCTGATGTATATACTCTCCCCATCACACACACACACATCATAGGAAATATAATTATAATTATTTTATATAATAAAATTATATAACAGCATAGGTGAGTAGAGGTGATACAATGTTCCAACATCGTGTGATTATTAGTATTTTTAATTTTCTTTTTTTTTTTTTGATACTTGCCAGTTTTGATGTTGTATATTTGGACTAGGGTTTAGGGATCCGCTGAATCATGCCTTCCACCTCCCTTTCTGAGTTCAGAACTGAATATATTCGGGGGGCTCAGAGATGCAGATCAGTCTCAGCTTTATTGTTAGGAAAAACTGAAGGGAGGAAAGTAGCTTCACTTGGTAGCCCCTTCCATGGCTAAAAACCAAACAAACAAACAAGAAGACCCTAACCCACTTCTGGTTTCTCCACTCGCCGGAGTGGGTTGTCGCCCAGAGTGGACCCTCACTGCAGGGGCCTTATCTGGAAGAGAAGGGGAAGGAGGTGCCCAGTGAAAAGTGACAGCTCTTCTCCAAACTCACTGTCAGTCAAGAGAGCTCTCTCCACCTCTCAAGGTAAGGAGAGGGTAAAGGGTGGCCAGACAGGCCAGTTCCTCAACAGGAAAATATCAGGCCAAAGTAGGATCATTTTCTTCTCAGGATTAATGCATCGGACATGTGACAATAGGTTCATTCACCAAAAATCATATTTGGACCTTTGGTGCTTTCTCACGGCCATGTTCAAACCTTCTGTCCTTTCGTCTATTCTGGCCTTTACCCTGTCCAGTCCCTGAGCTGACTCCAGGTTGACCTTCTTGCAACCATCCCCAAGATGGGGAAGCAAGGGTATGATATTTGTGCTTTTGAATCAAGTTTTCATACAGTTTTCCCATCAATTTATGACTCCACTCATCATTTAATGGGATCAGTTCTATTGCAAATTAATAATAATAATAACAATAATAATAATAATCATCTCTAAAACAATCCCAACCCCAATTGAGCTCAGCAGGCAGGAAATGTATTAGTTCATACCACCAGAAGTAAGGAAGAGCCTAGGATGTTATTAGGGAGAACATAGTGGTATTGGACCCAGGTTCTTTCTATCTTTCTGTTCCTGGGCTTCATCCTTAATCTGGTTCCCTTAAGACAGATGCTGCAATTCCAGGCATCCCACATAGGAACCACAGTATATTAGCCACTGCATAGCAATCTCCAGGCAAGAGGATGCAGCTGTCATTATTGTCTTAAGCGTATTCATAGAGCTATGAGCAGGCAGGATAAAGAACAAAACCAAGGCTCTGATGAGAGGCAAAGCAGAGAACAGATGTGGGGTTGGGAGATAGCCCTGTCTGCATGTATCGCTACTCACTTGTTTCAGTGCTTATGATTGTAAAGGGCCAATCTCCTTCCATCTCTGTCTTCTCATCTCTGAACCTCAATTTCCTCATCTGCCTTCTGCACCTTGCAAGGCTCCTCTGATGATCAAGTGAGATAATATCTGTAAACTACAACCTGCTGTGTAAATCTTGCATCTGATAAGCAGGATACCCTGCCCATGAGCACTCCCTACCACCACCAGGGTGTAGCTCATTTCAGTCCTGAGCAGTTGTTTGCAAAGTTAAAGTCATCTTTGTATCACTGGAAACTGGAAGTGTCTCTCACTGGGATAAGAGTTCTTCTTTGACTTCTAGATATAAGGGAAAAATGCAAAGAAAAATTGAAGCACATCAGACCAACAAACTTCTGAAAAGATGCTCAATTTAAGTTGCCATTAAGCAAATGCAAATCAAAACCACAGTAAGATACAACCTCATATCCCTTAGCATTCATGAAACATTTCATGTGTGAATATGGGTCAGGCACATAGTAAATACATACACATACATACTGTACTAGATACACATACATAATACATATATATTGGTGTATACATATGTACATAGATGTGTGCGTATTCATTTACTCCTTCAACAATCCTATTAACTGGAGCCCAGAGCAAGCAATCAAAGTCATACAACTAATTAAGCAGATAAGGTGGACTAAAACCCAGGCTGTCTGACTCAGGGCCCTATTGTTTTAGACTTTAAGATAATAGCTAACATTTATTAAGTATGTATTATGTGATGGTACTTTATATGCCTCTTATTTAATCCTTAAGAGTCAACTCTATAAAATGGATAGTATTCTCTGTTTAACAGATAAGGAATCTGAGAAACAGAGGATAAAACACTAAATCCAGAGTCACACAACTGGCAGGTCTCAGAAAGCATGACCCCAAATACTCAGTCTTAAAAGTGGAATTCATTGTGTTATACATGTATATAGCATCATTTGATCAACTTCATTATACTTTTATGCCTAGCTACTGTGCATCAATTATACAAGTTATGTTATATGTATTTATGAATATGTTAAAAAGAACCCCAATGTTATGTAGGAGTATAATGCACTGATCAAACATTTTAAAAATTATTTCCAGGATGCCATGAAAAGATCAATGCATCCTAGAACCATGGGATCTATATCCTTTGTCTCATCAATGAAATACTAAACTTCTAGTGTTTGGGGACCAACTCTTTCACATTTTTGCATACACCGTTGGAGAGTATGGGACCCAGCACATAGATGCTTGGAAATGATAAAAGTTTGAATCCTTCAGGAATTTCTGCATATAAGGAAAAGCCAAAGCCACAGTGGGAGATTCCCAACTGAATCAGGAAGCATGAAGCATGAAGCTTCAAAGAGGTGGAAGGATAGGGTCTTTAAGAGACCAAGCTCAGGGGCAGACAGTCCTGGGTCTGTGTTGTAGCACTAGAGCTCATTAGCTGGAAATCCTTGGGAGCTTTAACGTCCTTGTCTGTGAAATGGGGATAATATTAGTGGACTTCACTATGTCTAGCGAACAACACATAGCTGTCTAATGAATAAGAGGAAGCTAGTAAAATAGCCAACTCATTGCCCACAGCGTATGCCAAGTGGCTATAATATGGAGGGTGTTTTGTTCTTATTGCTATTGTTTCTACTAGAAAATGTGGAAGGTAAACTGACCAAGCTCTAGGACAGGGATCTCACTGCTCATATTTCATGACAGTCCTACCCCTGGAAGCCTCCACAAGCAGCTGCCTTGGTCTCCAAGTTTCATGACAGTACTCTTCAAACTATTTTGACAAAAGCCAGCTGCTGCTCCTGAAGCAACAGGACCTGAAGAAGGGAGGTAATGAAAAAAGGCCTGCCCACCCAAGCAAGCAGTGCCCAGGCCCTTCTCAGATCCCCAGGACCCTTAGCCTCCTAGCTCCCCAGGCCTTTGCCCTGGCACTGCCTGAGGCTGCACTCTCTGCCCAGTCACATGATTTGCATCTCAGATTGTAACCAGCAGTTTTTGACTGCTGACTCTGGCTTCTAATACCATGACCCAGAGGCAGAGGAACTGTGAGCTCAGTCTGGCACTGGGACTACAACTTCCCTCTCCTCAGGGGTGGAGAACCAGAAGCTGGAGAGAGCCAGTGACCCGCAGAACCCTGGGGGCCATCGTTAGCACAGGGCACTAATGATCCCAGAGAGTTTTCAGTTTTCCCACCGAGAACCCCAGCCCCTCTGCCTGCCTTGAGCTGGAAGCCAGCTTGCTCACTGGAGAGAATCAACTTCCCCTGGGTAGATAATGCTGCCAGAATCTTCTGGAATTTTCCTATGAGCCTACAAGTTCTTAGTCATGGAACATTAGAGCTGACAAAATGCTCCCTAGCATCCCGTTTTATAGATAAAGAAACTGAGGCCCAGAGGGAAGGAGTGACTAGTTTAAGATGGCACCATGAGTCAGGAAAGGCTGGGGCAGGAACATCTGGCTGCAAAAAGTGAGCCTGAGGCTTTTCTGTTGTGCCAAACCACAGAGCCTGCCCCAGGACTCTTACTGAAAAAGGCTGGACCCCACAATCCACTTGAGGTCTATGGCCCCAATACATAGCCAGCCCCCTTCAAGTCCTACACACCTTTGAAGGAGGACTTATCAGAACTTTTACATGAAAAGATGTTTGCCCTGCAGTGCTAAATGAAAAAGAAGCAGATTTCCCAAGCAGAATTTATCCTGCGACCTCCATTTGGATAAGGAGCCCACATGTGCATAGATAAAAGACTGAGAAGAAAAGTAGGTACTTCCAGGAGGCAGGATTATGGAGGGCTTTCATTTTCTTCTTCTTTTGCCTTCTCCATATTTTTTCAATTCTTTACCTGGAAACCATTTTGTTCTGAAACAATGATTTTCAAAGAATATCAAATAAATAGGTAAATGCCAGGGTCTGCTGTCACCCTCGCTCAGACAGGTTTGGCTTGCTGCAGCTCCTGTGGAGACTGCACCCACTGTGCGAGGCGAGGCGGGGGCGTTTTCCCTTCCTGTGGAGCTAGACAAGCTCAGACCTGCGGGCAGGCAGCCACAACAGCAGTCTTGCTGCAGTTTTGGAGCAGCGGCTCTAGCTCAGGGCATTCCTGGGTCTCCAGGGGAAGGACTGGGTGCCAGACCCCAGCCTCACCACTGGCTCAGCTGAGAGCAGGCCTGGTAGTTGGAGGCAGAAGCCAAAGCTGATTTCTGAGATGTGGGATGTGGGGAGATGAAGGGAGATGAGGCCCAGATGGCCCTCTGGAGAACTCTCCCACCCCCAGACCACACCCTCCAGGAAATTTCAGAGCCCAGTTTGATCTTTCAAACATGCACATCTCACCCACCTTTTGCTGCTACTGGTCTAATATGATGTCAAGATCCTCAAGACTGGCCCATCTCTCTGGGTTATCCCTAGAGGGCTACCTGCCTGCCATGTGGGTGCCTCCCAGCCTTCTTGCTGACTTTGGGTATGACAGTTTGGGTCTTAAATGCCCCCAAAATCCTATGTGTTTAAGGGTTAGCCTCCACTTTGGTACTATTGAGAGGAAGTGGAAACTTTAAGAGGTGGGTGCACTGAAGGGCATAATGGGACCTCAGCGCCTTCTTCCTCCAAGCCATGATGTGAATGGTTTGCTCCACCCACCACACATTCCCACCATGATGTGCTATGTGCCCCTACCACCCCAGAAGCCTAAAAGCATCAGGCCCACCTGATCATGTCCTGAAACCTCCAAAACTCTGAGCAAAAAATAAATCTTTTCTCATAAATTGATTTTTCCAAGTATTTGATACAGTAATGGAAAGTTAGTTAACCTAATGGGAGATGATGGGTCTTGTCACCATTGCCACAGAGCTCAGGGAAAGTGTGTTTACACAGAATCATTGCCCCATGCCACATAGCAAGCCATGATTCTGGTACCCCAGATGAGATCTGTTGTTTCCTGGAGCAATGTATCCTAAACATTAGCCAATTAATGCTGCTTCCCCAAAGGCCTGCTTGTAGGAAATGTTATCATCACCCATCAGAGGGGCACCTCCATTAGGGCAGCTTCTCATCAGGGTGGATCTCACCAACTCGTCACAGGTAATGACAAATGCAGGCAGAACTTGAGCAACCAGATCCAAGGACATCAGAGCAGACGGGAAGAGGAACTGAATCCCAGCTCTGCTTCTCACTACACTGTGCTCTTGGGCCAACAAGGGAACCCCCTGAGCTTCCGTTTCCTTCTGTATCAAATGAGTCTGGCAGTGCTGGCAGGATTAAATAAATTTAAACCTATACATCAGGGATCAGCACACTGTTGTCCTCAAGTGTCTAGAATTTTTATGCTTTTGTGTGTGTGTGTGTGTGTGTGTGTGTGTGGTGTGCTAGGGATTGAATCCAGGGATTTGTGCAGGCTGGGCAAGTGCTTTTTCACTGAGCCACATCCTCAGTGGTGACCACCATTTTATTTTCTGTTTTCACATTTTTAAAAGGTTGGTAAAAATCAGGAAAAGAGGAAGATTTCACAGTTCATAAAATGTAATACGGTTTCACCTAATTCGAATTTCAGCTTCCACAGTCAAGTTTTATGGGAAGACAACCTTGTTTGTTTACACATTACCTATGGCTGTTTCAGTGCTAGAACAACAGAGTGAGAGGTTGCCACAGAAACCAGATGGTCCACAAAGGCTAAGATAATCATTGTCTTGGCCTTTTACAGAAAATCCTTGCTAACCCATATTCTGAGTGGACGGGCACGTGGTAGGATGTTAACAAACCCTGCTTTTCCTTCTCCTGGGGTCCTCACCACCTTTTTCTCAAGTCCCCTCCACCAGGTACCTTTTTGTCTAGTCTAAAAAGAAGGTCTTGACAGAGTGTCACTGTTAGGAAAGCTGGGGGAGAGGGGGGTTCCTCCTCACTGTGATCATCAGCCAGGAAGTTAGAGGGTTTAGTTACAAAAATCAGAACTTCGTTCTGCCACCAACTGGTTGCATGACCTGGAGAAATCACTTCACCTTTTCAAGCCTCAGTTTCCCTCACCTCTAAAAGGGGATCATGATAATAGCTGATGTTTATGTCCTATTTGTTTTGTGTTGGACATTGTTACATCAGTAACTTATTTAATCATAGCAGTTCTTTAAGTACCATTGTCACCCTGTTGATAGGCAGAGAAAGCCGGAGCACACAGGGATGGTAAGGGGGTTGCCCAGTTCTGTAGCTAGTCAGAGGTGGGATTCAAACCCAGACTCCACCACTTGGATATTTCAACAACTGTGTTATAGGGCCCTGCATACTTCATAGACCTAGGAGATTCAGATAAGGATTCTGAATACTTCATTTTTTAATTGACAAGTAAAAATAGCATACATTTATGGTGCACAACATGATGTTTTGATACATGTATACATTTAGAATGTTCAATTAAGCTATTAAATATATGAATTAAACTAGATGCCCTTCAATAGATGAATGGATAAAGAAACTGTGGTATACATACACAAAGGAATATTATTCATTATTAAAAGAGAATAAAATCATGGCATTTGCAGGTAAATAGATGGAGTTGGAGAATATCATACTAAGTAAGCCAATCCCAAAGAACCAAAGGCCAAATGTTTTCTCTGATAAGTGGATGCTGATCAATAATGGGGGTGGGGGTGGGGAGCATGGGAGAAATGGAGGAACTTTGGATAAGGCAAAGGGGAGGGAGGGGAAAGGAGGGGAAGGGAGGAGGCACGGGGCTAGGAAAGATGGTGAAATGAGATGGACATCACTACTCTAGGTACATGTATGAAGACACAAATGGTGTGACTATACATTGCGTACAACCAGAGAAATGAAAAATTGTGCTCCATATGTGTGTTCCACTGTGCTTGAGATGCATTCTGCTGTTAAAAAATAAAAAAAATTAAAATAAATAAATAAATAATATAAATAAATAAATAGATTATGCATTACCTCATATACTTTTTTTTGTAGTGAGAACACTTAAAATCTACTCTCTTAGCAATATTCAAGTACACAGTATATTGTTACTAACTATGATAACCATGTTGCAAGATAGATCTCTTGAACTTATTCCTCCTAACTTGAAATTTGTGTTCCTTTGACCAACATTTCTCCAATCCTCTCTTTGGTAACCACCATTTTACTTCCTGTTTCCATGAGTTCAACTTCTTTTTTTGTTATGATGGAGGGGAATGTATTCTTAAAATTAACTAGCTGGACTCAGTTTAGATGATTCCAGTTTCGTTGGCAACCAAAGCATCATGATCAGGAGTCAACTGAACATGTGCCTTCTTCTCTCCATCAGATGGGATCATTTTTTTTAAGATTCAGCTTGTGAGATCATGGGGCATTTGTCTTTCTGTGCCTAGTTGATTGGTTTATTTCAAGAAATATAATGTCCTTTACATTCATCCATGTTGTTGCCAATGACAAGATTTCCCTTTCTTCAAGGTGGAGCAATATTCCATTGTGTGTGTACATGGCATTTTCTTTACATCCATTGATGGACACTTCACTTGAATCCATACCTTGGCTGTTGTGAATATTGCTTCAGTGAACATGGAAGTGAAGATGTGTCTTCAACATATCAACTTCATATCCTTCAACATATCAACATATCCTTCATATCTTCAACATATCAACTTCATATCCTTTGGATATATACTCAGTAGTAGGATTGCTGGATCCTGGTAGTTCACTTTTAATTTGCAGGGGGACTTTTATGCTGTTTTCCAGAAACATGAACACTTATTCGTGACCTATCAAATGGTATAGCTGTGCAAACTCAAGTTGAAAGAAAAGGATACAATTTTCAAATCTCTTCCTAATGATAGCACTTCAGGGTGGCAACACGTGAATGGAGAGAGACATTTGTGAAATGACAGAATATCCTTCTTAATGGTATCTACTTCTTTGTTCTCATAGGGCAAGAGAAACAGCGCATTCAATTTCCCAAACAGCATCTCCTTAAGATCTATTCTCAGTCGACCCTTTTTTGATGAACAGGAGTCTCCTCTCTCCCATGTGGTCAGGAAGCCAGTGGCAATCTTTGCATCTTGGCTTCTATCCTCCTCCCAGCCACTGCACCCTGCCCCATCTTGACAAGATGTCTGATGAACAGCCCACATTCCTCAGCCATGAGCACTCATGTGACCCCCAAGTTTAATTGGAGCTAAGTTCTTTTGGTGGTTTCATTTCTGAGTAGTCCTGAAATGATGGCTAAGTCTGGCTAGGTCCCTCCAAACATCTTCTTAGAAGAAACCTGAAATGGATCGTCCACACTGTCCCTCCCTTTCTGTGTTAGTCAGTTTTCTGTTACTGTGACAAAAAACCTGAACAAATCAACTTAAGAAGAAAAGATTTATGTTGGCTAATGGTTGTAGAGGTTTTAGTTCATGTTCACTTGGTTCCATTGCTTCTGGTGAGGCAGAATATCATGGCAGAAGGGCAGAGCAAGGCAAAGCTGCTCTCCTGGCAGTCAGAAAGCAGATGGGGGTTGGGGTCTAATGACATACATAGCCTTCAAGGGACACCTCTGGTTACCTACTTCTTCCAAATAGACCCTACCTCCTAAACTTTCCAACACTTCCCAACATACCACCAATCCTTTAATACATGAGCCTTTGGGGTAACATTCCAGATCCAAATTATAACTCCTGTCCTCCATTCCCACCCTCCCATCATCTGAGGGTGCTGCTCCTGTGTCCTCTCCAGCTGGGGTAGATACACCTTTTCTGCGGAAGTCCTTCCTAACCCATACTCCAGTCGTCATCATGTCTTCCCTGACTCTCACACCTACGTTCACATTTAGACAATAATTGAGTGCTGAGGGTTGGGGCAGGCTCCGTCTTGCCTTTCTGTCTAATTGATCCACATAGGATGTCTTGCCTGTGCTACAGGCTCCTGTGTGGCTGGGAGGGTGGGGAGATGGCAGTAAAGCACACCATGCATGACATTTGACGAATAGCTTGAACTCTGAGTGTGAAATGCCTCTATTATGTCCTAGCTGTGGGGCCTGGAGCGAGCTAGCTGACCTTTCTGTACCTCTATTTTCTCACGAGCAAAATGGAGAGAGCATCTACCTCAAGGGTTATTGTGAGGATTCAGGGAGATAATATATGCATAAATTAAGTGCTCAAAAATATGCTATTATTTCTGTCCCTTTCAACAAGCCTCTCAGGTTAAGGTGCTTCGAGAATGTGACACAAACTTTCCTACATGTTTCTGTGTCAGAATGTGTCCTTGATTTTCCCAGTAGGTACTGATGGCCTCCTAAGTGCCAGGCACCATCAGAAGGTCTCACAGTGAAGGGGAGGAAGGTGAAAAGCCTATCAACAGATGCCTAAAACGGAGCCAGTTGCTGAGTGCCTGGGACCTGTGGGCCTGGAAGGATCCTCCTGCTCTAGGAGGCTGTGGCAAGGGGCCTGGGAGCAAGAAGACTTGCCAATGGTGATAACCTTACAGTGAGTCTTGAGTCATCCACAGACTCCTCAGGCAGGCCAGAGCAGGAACACCATCTGAGGCAGCAGGCACGGTGAGGGAGGGTCACAGTGCAGCACTATGTGGGAGGCATGGAAGTTCCTTTTAGCCTGTAATGTTAAGGCCATGGCTGCCCAGGACTGGACAGGTCACAGCTGGGAAGAAGAGTCAAAGTGTTGGAGGGAAAGGCCAGGGCCTCTTCTTCCCCAAGGGGTCCAGAGACTGTGTGAAAACTCCAACCTAAACCAAGCCAGAGTGTCCCTGGTGACCATGAAAGCCCTGCAGGAATAAAGCCACCTTTCTTCCCAGTCCTCACATGGAGAGAAGGTAACAAGCCAAGACTGAGAGAAAAAGAGAGAGCAATTCCAAGAGTACTGTCCCATCAGGCCAAGAATGGAACTCCTTCCTCAAGCCCCTGATTATGGGGAAAGCCACCACCATTTTCTCCTGCAAGAAATGGACAAGACCAGAGTAATGGTCTAATCAGACCTCCTGGGTAAGACTACAGCTGGCAGTTGTAATGCCTGAGACCAAAGCACTTCCTCTTTCTCCAGTGCTCCCTCCCACTGGACCGAGGCTCCACAGAGCAAGTTTCAGTATCTACGTGGGTAGGATGTGGCTCTGAAGGGGAGAAAGCACCAGATTCAGAAGCATGAGCCTTGGGTCCTCCTCCAGTCTTTTTCTTTGACCAGCAGTGTGAATTGCACAAGACTGAGTTCTCACTGGGCTTCCATTTCCTTATCTGTATAATGGTACCACACAATTGCTTTCCCAAACAGTTGCTTTGGAGGAATAAATAGGATGCAAAACCAACAACAACAACAACACTGAGATGTTCTAACTGGGAATAGTGGTGTCATCTGACTTCCTCATTAAGTGTGAATTCTCTGGGGGCGGGGCTCTTTGTTCCGGTTTGTTGTTCCATGTCTGGCATCCAGCACACACCTCCAGCATGCTTAGATATAGTTGTGCCTGCAATAGTGGGAGTAGAAGGAAATGATTTTCAGCCTTCAGTGTGTCCCTCTTCCTTAATCCAGCCTTGTGATCACCTATAATGCCCCAGGGAGATTTGGTTCAGAGCTGTGCAAGGAACAACTGGACAACAGAAAAGTACTAAGGAATCTGGTGCTCACTTCCTATGTCTATTCTGACTCCTGGACACGGCTATAATTGTCTCCCCAGTAGCCATTTTTTCTTCTTCCTGATTATTAGAAATCTGGCTCAGTCTATTTGGCAAAGCTTAGGGACCAAAGCTACATTTCTCACCACTCCATGGAACACAGTTGTGGCCAAAACAGATAAGATGATTTTGGGTTGAGAGTCTGGAAAACCTCTGATAGGTTTGTCTATTTGTTCTTCATCTTGTTCCTGCCTAGAAAGTAGAATCCAGGTCTTGTAACTTTAGGAACTATTTTGTAACCATTAGGACAGGAGCAGTATGCTATAAGTGAGCACAGGCTTTGATAACCCATTTAACCATGGACCACCTCCTTCCTGAAATATAAAATTCTTAATTGTAAAGCCATTGTTTATATTGGGGGATGGGTTAGGATAGGTGATGGAATCTGTTATTTGCAGACAAGTACAATTATAACTAATATATTCTTTCTTTCAAAGACTTGGTCATTGTACCTTGGCACCCTCTATGACCCCATCAAAGGACTTATCACTCTGCATTGTAAAGGGCAATTACTCATGTGTCCTCTCCACCAGACTGCAAGTACAGTCCATGAGCAATTGTGCATTCTGTGTTGATTGGTGTTGCAACTGTGGTGTTGAGCACCATAGTCTCTGGCAAGTATTAACTGCTTTATGTTCTTTCCTTAAACCAGTGAATGAAAGATGGCTTTGAGTTCTGATTTTAGGAGATGTAGTTAAGGCACTTAGATCTAAGAACTATCACCTGGCCAATTTTGAAATCTCTATTGATAGATGAAAAAGGCAAATTTTAAAAAGATTCACCTAAAATACCCAAAGCCATGGTACATGAATTTTGTAAATAATTCTCCCAGTCTCTCACAGAACTTCCCATAGTCCATCATGGCTGCCCTGAACTTGCCACTACATGACCTGGAGGGAAATGCACGTAACCCCCTGGCAGGTTCTGGTGCCAAGTGTGCTGAGAAGCAGCACCTCCCACACATGTGGAGAGCTCAATTGCTAATCGTAAATGTGTAAGTGGAAACATTTATGGACATATTTGTCAGGTCATTTTCCCATCCTAAACATCTCAGTGATTTTAAGACTTGTAAAATTACTTCTTCCGTAACTTCTGAAAGGGTCTAACAATCCCCTCTTCCCTCCTAGTGACCTCCTCAAAAATTGCTGTTTTTACTATGTCCCCAAGTCATGCATCCAGCTTGAATGTAACTCCTTCATTTCTGTTCCTTTTGAAAAACACGGAGGAGTCATATGTTATCAATGAGAATGCAAGGTCATGTATTTCCAATGAACTTAGAGTTCCTTTATTCAAGATGTTTGTTGACAGTCATTTGAAGAAAATCACAGATGACAGAGGAAGGCTGCCTGCGGATGGTCCCTCAGTTTCTTCCTTCAGGGTTCACATGAAGACTACATTCTTAGCCTCTTCTGGTGTTAGTGAGATTCTTACTCTTTTCATTTGCCAGCAGAATAAGACAGACATGAAGAATATAGAGGATGTAGCCACAACTTGGAAAGGGTTTGGGTCTGTTGAGTGATGGCATGAAGCAGAGATCTGTGGACTGCACAGGTTCCAGGAACAAGAGTTCATTTTATAGTTTTAATTTTCCAATGTTTTGGAAGCTTGTTATAGCAATTAGAATTATTAACAGATTACTTCTTACTTACCCATAGCACAGTTTTTAGTGTCTATGCTCTAATATGCTGTCACAGCTTGCTATATATTAGAGCTACTCATTCATGACTGTACTGAATGTGAGAATTTATACTGGTAGTTGTCAACCTTGGCTATACAATAGAAGCTGAGGAGCTTTAAAAAAATACCCCAATGCTTGGGCCTCACCCCCAGAGATTCAATTGATTGTTGGTGGAATCTAATCTTTGTTATTTTCTTAAAATCTCCCCAGTTGAGTTTTAATGGCAGCAAGGGTTAAAACCCACTGTTTCAGAGCAAGGAGTCTTCAACTTGGTGGTACATTAGAATACTTGTATTTTTGGACAAGTATTTTTTGGACCTCATCTCCAGAGTCTCTGATTCTGTATATCTGGAGTGCAGCTTGAGAATTTTCATTTCTAATAAGTTTCCAGATGAGGCTCATGTTGTTGGTTCAGTGACCATAATTTATTAACTAGGGGTTCAAATCTTTAAATTTCTCTCAATGACAACAGTAGCAGGTGTCAGACATAAAAGAAAAGAAAAGAAAAGAAAAAAAGCCACTAGTCATTCAATAATTGAATATATAGTTAAATTAAAAATAAAAACACACAGGCCTTTATACTTAACCCCTCCTTTCTCTTTCCCCCTTCCTTTGTTTGTCAATAGATTCAAGTTGAATTTGCTTAGTTGTGCAATCTAGCTAAGACACTCTAGAGAAACAGGAAGAGGGGACAATGGGCGGGGATGAATTTAACACTTGGGTTTGAGCTGGTATGTGGGAGTAAATATTTATCA
>PVHX01011771.1:0-62454 GCA_004024805.1 Geosciurus inauris
AACCTCCGAATTTTATTAAAAAAACAGGGGTATATATGCACGCTCAGGAGGGGAGGGGAGGGGAAGGAGCTGTCGCAGGACGATTGGTCAGTGCGAACAGGTGGTATCAAAAGGGGGAGGCTCATTGCTTTGGCGCGCACGGGTAAGTTTGGCGCTCCTGCTTAACCAGGAAATGACTCAGGGCTTTTTGCTCCCAACAAATCTCTGCTAAAATTCCCTGAATTACAAATTGAAAAAAATGATCAGTTGTAGCTATTGACATCATTTTCAAACAAGAACAAGGCGGGGCTGGGGTTATGGCACAGTGGTAGCGTGCTGGCCTAGCATGCGGGAGGCACTGGGTTCGATCCTCAGCACCACATAAAAATAAAATAAAGATATTCTGTCCACCTACAACTAAAAAATAAATATTAAAAAAAAAAAGAACAAGGGAACATGGGCTGGGATGGTGGCTCAATGGCAGAACGCTTGCCTTGTATGCATGAGGCACTGGGTTCAATCCTCAGCACCACATAAAATAAATAAATTAGATAAAGATATTGTGTCCATCTACAACTAAAAAAATATTTAAAAATAAAAAAAAGAACAAAGGAACATCTGTAGATGAGATTTTGGGGATGGAGAAGTGTTTGGTGTTTTAGAAGTCTCTGTGAGAGGCACAGTATGTCCCTCTCACTCTACTGTCCCCTATTAGGTCACAGCTTCCATATAAAATATGAAAATACACTTGTAATGTATTTTTGGATGTTATTCTAGGATATCTGGAGTGAGGAGTTGTTCTGTGGCATGTCATCTTAGAGATTAAACCAGTGCCTCATATGTGCTAGGCAAGTGCTTTTCCACTGAGCCACAAACCCAGCCTCCTACTGCCTTTCTTCTCAGAGTTCACAGGAATTTTGTGATGGGAAAGTCATTGGGGTTAAGTCAATAGAACCACTGGGGGGCTGGGACTGTAGCTCAGCAGTAAAGTGCTTGCCTCGCATGCGTGAGGCCCTGGGTTCAATCCTCAGCACCACATACAAAGCAATAAAATAAAGACATTGTGTCCATCTACAACTAAAAAAATATTAAAAAAAAAAAAAAAGAATCACTGGCAACTCCCAGAAGCTGCGGTTCTCAGTCAGGGACCCCCTTCACCCCCAAAGTCACTTGGAAATATTTGAAGACATTTTTTGGTGGTCATCATTGGTGGAGAGGTGTCACTGGCATTCAGTGAACAGAGATCAGCAATGCTACTAAACACCTTACAATGCACAGCAGAGGCCCCCATTATCTGATCAACCTTGGTAGTGTTGAGGTTGAGGAATCCTGGCCAAGAGCAAGTGTCGTACCTGGGGCTCTGACCCAGGAAACAGGTTTGGGGTTCTACAGGAGGGAGAAGATGCAAGATACAATTAGGATAATAGACATGCTCTATTCAGTGGTGGCCACAGCCATCAACCAGCCTCCAGCTTCAACTTCAGCCCCCAGCCAGTTCCATTTTAGCTCACATTAGCCCATTTCCATAGGCCCTTTTTAAAAAAGTTTTTTTATTTATTATTTTTAGTGATACACGACAGTAAAATGTTTTGACATACGTACATGGAGTATAACTTCCTATTCTTGTGATTGTACATGATGTGGAGTTACTCTGGTCATGTATTCATGTATGAATATAGGAAAGGTATTTTCAATTCATTCTATTGTCTTTCCTACTCTCATCCCCCCTCTTTTCTCTTCATTCCCCTTTGTTTAAATCCAAAATACTTCTATTCTCTGCACCTCCCCCCCATTGTATGTTAGCATCAGCATATTGGAGAGAACATTTGACCTTTGGTTTTTTTGGGTTGGCTTATTTCACTTAGCATGATAGTCTCCTGTTTCATCCATTTACTGGCAAATGCTATAATTTCATTTTTCTTTATGGTGAGTAATATTCCTTTGTGTATATATACCACATTTTCTTTATCTACTTATTTGATAAAGGACATTTAGGTGGGCTCCATAGTTTGGCTGTTGTGATTGAGCTGCTATAAATATTGATGTGGCTGCATTACTAGAGTATGACAATTTTAAGTCCTTTGGGTATAAACCTAGGAGTGGGATAACTGGGTCAAATGGGGCTTCCATTCCCAGTTTTCTGAGGAATCTACACCCTGCTTTCCAGAGTGGTTGTACCAATTTGTAGTTCTATAGGCCCTTTTTATATGCAGGTCAAACAAAGCAGGCACACTTCCAACAGGTTACATAATGTGGGGAGCGCATGCTTACAAGTTAATGTTTATGACCTTGAGTCTATATGCTAAATCACAGTGTTTCTGGCCTTGACTATCCATAACATAGCCAGTTCCCAGCCCTGACTACACACTAAAAACATAACACAGCCCACTGGAAGAAGTCTCGGCAAGGGAGCCTAACTATAGCCATTTTTTGGCTTTCCCTAACATCGAGCCAGCCATCCTTCAAACTGGCTCCTCTGCTCAATCCTTATATGGAACATAAGCTTAAAGTATAATTATCAAATATCTCTTTTGTAAAAAAAAATTTTAATTTTAAAAAAAATTTTTGGACTCTTCTCCCTTTTGTCTGGAACAGCCTTGTTAGCAGAAATCAATATTATTTAAATGTAATAAGAACAAACACTTGTGTTTAGACATTGGTAACTTTAATTTTACTTCTTTTTTACCTTTTGCTTTGTTTATCCCCAAACCAGCAAACAAGCCACACACAGACGTCCTCAGGATTAAGGTCATGCTGGAGTGTGATGGACAGGACTCCTAGGTGCCTCCTTTGGTCCTCACTGAGACCTGCTAAAGGAAGGACCCTGCAGGCCTGCTACAGAGAAGAATCCATTGGTATGGATCTTTCACATCTTTTTAAGGCACTTGAACTTCAATGACTTGAACGTTAACCTAAAGCAAATGGCAGGAGACACTGAGATTTTGTTTGAGGGTTCCCTGGGTGAAGGACTGCCTTGCCTCATTAAAATTGTCTAGACTCAGAAATTAAGGTGCCAGCCGGGCGCGGTGGCTCAAGCCTGTAATCCCAGCACTTAGGGAGGCTGAGACAGGAGAATCGCGAGTTCAAAGCCAGCCTCAGCAACGGCGAGGCACTAAGCAGCTCAGTGAGACCCTGTCTCTACATAAAACACAAAAAATAGGGCTGGGGATGTGGCTCAGGGGTCAAGTGCCACTGAGTTCAATCTCCAGTACCAAAAAAAAAAAAAAAAAAAAAGAAATTAAGGTGCCTGCAAGGGATTATAATAAGAGGAAGGCTGATAAGTTATGCAGTTTAGAATGTCTTTCTGCACACTGTTCAAGGATTAGTATACTCCTCAAGGCATAAGCAAACCTTGCTTATTAATAAGCTCCCTAGAGCTGGATCTGTGGTAAGAGAAAGTGAGGAAGCTAGGGTGTAAAGTTCAAGAAGTAGGAGGCACTTATTCTCGGGTGCAGCATATTCAAGGTCAGTGTGGGCACCAATCCAAGATTGTGTCAAGGGCCTTTCTTCACCTAAGGTCTAACTCCGAGGCTCCCCAACCTGTGTGAAGGGTCAAAGATGCCTTATGTCATTGGAAAGAACAAAGAAGGGTACAGAATCCTTAGAAGACATCCCCAAGGTCATGAGTGATCTTGAATCTCCTCTTGTCCAGATTTGGAGATAAACCCTAACAAGGTCTCTGAGTCTCAAATTCTTCCCTCCAGCCCTGACTCAGCCTATTCATAGTCCAGGGTTATATTACATCTTCCCTATTATGTCTATATTATCTTTCCATTTCCAAACTGTTTATTTTCCTCTTTCAGATTATCTAAGAAGCATCTCCCTTTTGACCTTGGGAATTCCTGTGGTTCTCAGCTTGCTTCTTATTCATGGCACTTGCCAATGTTGTCATGCTCTTGTTTTTTTTTTTTTTCTTGCACTTATTAATTTGTAGCTTACTATTTGTAATAGAATGAATAATGACGGCCAAAGCATTCATGTCCTAATCCCTGAAAACTGCAGATTTTACCATATGTCACAGAAGGGATTTCATAATTGTGATAAGGTTAAAGATCTGAGATGAGGAGGTTTTCCTGAATTATCTGGATGGGCCCTAAATGTAATCATAAGTGTCCTTACCAGAGGAAGGAAGTGGGGGATTTGACTACAAAAGTAGTAGAAGTGACAGAAGCAAGAGCTTGGAATAATTCAAGGAGCAGGTCATGAGTCAAAGATATGGGCAACCTCCAGAAGTTAGGAAAGGTGTAGAGACAGAGTCTCCTGGAGCCCCCAGCAGGAACCAGACCTGCCAACATCTTGACTTTGGTGCAGCCCAGTGAAAGCGATTTCAGACTTCTGGCTTCCAGTATTAAGTGTGTGGTAGTTTGTTACAGCAGCAAGAAGAAATGAAGACACTATCCTTGTATTATATTAAGTTGTGCACAGACTTTTCTGGACTATCTACTCCATGAGGGAGTCAGCGTAGTTTGTGGTTATGTGCATTGGCTCTTGGGCAAACAGGCTGGGGATTAAATCCTGGTTGATTCCTGTAGTAGACATACTTGCCTGCCTAGGCTTTTGAACTTTCTTCTGATGTGAGGCACAGAGTTGCCTTCCTAATGTTCATTTTCCATTTTCCATTTTGAGCAGCATTCTAATTTTGTACCCAGTGATAAATGTGTCCAGCTTAAAAATAATTCCATTTCATAGCCTCCCTGAAAGCTACAAGCAGCCACTGACAGCTCTTGCCAAATGGTCATTCCTAGGAGGAACTTCAGAGAAAACTTTTTAAAAGGAGGTTCATTTAAAAAGGGGGCTCAAAAAAAAATAAAAAGGGGGCTCAAAAGTATGCAACTTTGTTGTTAGGCTTATCTTTTCTATATGGCACTTGCTAAAATGGCAAAGTAAATGGTATCTTGGGTCCTAATGGAATCATGGTGATAGTGTTCTGATCCAGGACTACCTGCCTCCAGGCTTCCTGCTTTATAGCAGAATAAACCCCGTATTTGGTTAAGCTACTTCTTTTTTTTTTTTTTTTTGGATGTGTGTGTGCAGTTGTGTGTTGTTATATTAACCCCTCAATTTATTTTCCGTTCCCTCAGGGAGCTTACCCATTTCTATTTTTGATTCTAGTATCCTAGTACATTGTTCATGTATCTATCACCATATTCCATACTCCTTGAAGGAGACAAATTACCTGTGGGTAGGAGTAAACTCCTTGGAGTCCAATAGACCCTGTCTACTCATTAGGGTTAGTGGTACTCGTTGTTATAACAGATGAAACTCAACTTCTTTGTGGCATCACACAATGGAATCTTCTTCTTGCTCATATGAAGTCCTTTCTGGTGTGTGCTGTCCTTTATAGGCTCTTATTGCTCGTGGTTCTTTGCTGCCTAATCTGACTATGGTAGTTTTCTGATGTGTGGAGTTAAGAATTAAGTACATGGACAGATAGAGAGATGAGATTGACCGATGAGAAATGGTAACATTTGAATAAAGAACTGCCTAGAAATGGTGTTTCATAGGATTCAACCTGATTTTCCATGTGTGACTTTGAAAAAGGTACTCTTTGGAATCCATTTCCTTAGCTGTAAAATGGACCCTAAGACTTCCTGCCTGAAGGGAACTGTAATGATCAAGTAAGAGGATGTATGCAAAGGACTTAGCACAGGATCTGACATACAGTAAATGACTTTAAAGGGCTATTTTTGCCCCTGTGCCTAGCACAGAATATCTGGTACCTACAGGCATTATAATTTTCTTCTTTAAAAAAATTGAAATATAATTCACATATAATAACATTCACCATCTTAAGGTGTCTAATTGGTAAGTTTTGGTATATTCACAAATTGTGTAGCCATTACCTTTGATTCTGGAACATTTTCCTCACCACAAAAAGAAACCTCACACTCTAGCTGTCACTTTATATTTTGAATGAATAATCTTTGTTTCAAAATGACTGGCACAGCACCTTGCTCAAAGCATTCATTCAATATTTATTAATTTTATTGGCATCTTCTACAAGGTTAAAGAAACATTCCTTGTTTATTCATTCACAATTGACGTGTGCATGTGCGCACTCACACACACACACACACACACACACACACACGCACACTCCACAGACATCCTGCATTTAATCTCAGGGAATCAGATTCTCCCACACCAGAATAATAGAAAGACAAAAATAATGCTGACAATAATATTGTGCATGACAGTCTTGGTTGTGTACTCATAATGACATGAGGGAACTACTGTGCCATTGTGAGGCTGTGGGCCACCTCTGGGAGAGAATTCATGAGGGAGATTGGAAAGAGGAGCTCCAGTTTCCACATTCTCACATGCAATCTCCCCCTTCCTCTCCCTGTTAGCAGTTACAGTGGCTCATGTAGCTGAAGAAGCAACTGAGCCAGTGTTTAGTAGGGTACCTCGAAAGCTCTTTAAATATATTTATATTTTGATTTATCTTTTTATAAAAAACACTTTTTGGGGGTTCACATAAAGATGGGCAAGTCAAAGTGAAAATAGCCTAGTTCTTCTTAGTTAAAAATGCCTACCTTCCTCACCTGCCAGATGTGTCATTGGGGAACTGTGCTCCACTATTCAGTCACAGCTGTAGAAGCCAGGTGCATTTTTGCCTGTTTTACATTCTTAAAGAAAGGTCATCCTGGAAAGCAAACCAATTTAGGACTGATGTTACTCTGCATGGTTGATGGTTTCAAAAGTCTAGTCACTGTACTATACTTATTTTGGTGATGGTTCATTGCTTTTACCTTTGAAACAGCCCAATTGTCTTTTGCACCTGCTGTGGTTACAAGGGCACAGATCCAGGTTGGATCCTTCATTAAAAGTGTGAGCTGCTGTCAGTTCAGAGGGAGCAAGAAATACTGTGCGCTGCATGGAAATATTATTTTTGTTCCTGAAACCTGACAGTGAACAGATATAAGAAAGAAATATTTAAATGTGGATGTAACCAATCCAGTGGTACAGTATTTTTAAAAACAAGAAATTGAAATAAAATTTACTCACCAAACAAAGAAATGTGAAAATAAAAGTCTATGGGCCCAGCACTTAGGGAGGCTGAGACAGGAGAATCGCGAGTTCAAAGCCAGCCTCAGCAACAGCGAGGCGCTAAGCAACTCAGTGAGACTCTGTCTCTACATAAAACACAAAATAGGGCTGGGGATGTGGCTCAGTGGTCGAGTGCCCCTGAGTTCAATCTCCAGTACCAAAAAAAAAAAAAACCAGTCTATGGGGGGTCTGGCCAACTGGTCTCACAATTATCTGGGATCTCATGGGATATTTAGTTTGACCTGTGATAAGGGCAGGAAATTGAGACCTGGAGAGGTAAGGTGACTTGCTCTAGCACTATTATGGTCAATATCCTGGTTGGGCTCTAGATGCAGCTTTTTAGCATTCTTTTCATCCTTCTGTATAGCTCCCCATAAATCAATTATCTTGAGAAGGAATAACAGAGTTTGGACGTCTCTGAATCTTAGCTTGAATTGAACCAGTTCTTGGCCCATGAAATCTGGGGCAGCCTTGAACAGATGTAGGAATCAGGGAGCAATAAAACCCTCCTTGATAGCATGGCCTTGGATTATGTCTGGCATTTGGGAAGCAAATCACTAGGGTCAAACTCCAGCACTGCCCACCAGCTGTCTGAAGCTGGTGTTGTAGTGTGCTAAGACTGATGGATCAAACCTAAAATAACAGAAATGTGTTCTCTCACAGTTCTGTGGGCTAGAAGTCCAAAATCAGGGTGTCAGTAGGGCCATGCTCCTTGTGAAGGCTTTAGGGCAAATCCTTCCTTGCTTCTTTCTAGCTTCTCCAAACTGCACCTAAAGGGTTATGGAAAATAATATTCCTAGAAGACAGCTTCCCAGGAAAACAGAGGGATGGTGTGACTCGGGAGGAGGGAGGGAAAATTAGCCAAACATTAAACCTCTCCCAATACATCCTTTCCCAGTAATAATGGGCCCTGAGGGAAAAAGCAAACTTTCATCTCTTCCTGGGTTTATCCCTAGCATCTCCACCAAAAGCAAACATTTACTCCTTCCCAACCACAATGGGTCTTGAAAGAAGGAGGCAAATACTGAAACACTGGCCCCTGGACTTTTACCCTCATTGCAGATGAGTCCTGGAAGGAGAAAAGCAAATAGTGAATGAAGCTGTAGGTAACAGTGGGTCCTAGAGATAAGCAGTGAACACCAGGTTGTGAGCTCTTCCCAGTAACAATGAGTTTCAAACTTTTTACAACTGCCTTTCTGAGTTAAAATTTTAACCTGCACGACTAGGTCCCTGACTGTCCAAACTGCACGTCTGAAGTCTCCAATGATAAATTCACCCCCATTGTAAACTATAAAACCCAAACTCCTTCAGCAACCTGGAGGCCAACTCTATACCCAGAAAATGAGCCCTCCTGTGCCTGATCGATTGACTTCACTGCAGAATAAAGGAAAGCTTGCTTCCCATCTCCTGCCTCTGTCATTTGATCGCCATGCGCTTACACAACCAATCCTTGGTACTTCTTGGTTTGTGGGTGAATCATTCCAATCTCTGCTTCTGTCCCCACATGGCCTTCTCTGTGTATCTCTATCCAAATCCTCATTTGCTTTCTCTTATAAAGACACAAGTCATCGGGTTGAGAGCCCACTCTAATTTATTATGACTTCATCTTAATGTGATTATATCTGCAAAGACCCTATTTCCAAATTTGGTCACATTCACAGGCACGGTGTTAGGGCTTGAACGTGTCTTTTTGGTGGACGTAATTTGACCCACCAACTTAGTTTCTTTCACTCTGACTATACTTTCTTTGTGTAAGGGATAAAATCTCCCCAGGTTTATGTGAACACTCAATAAGATTATCTGTGTAACATGTTTGGCACATAGTAGGTGTTCTATAGAAGATGCCAACCCCTTATTCAGACTACATGGTTCCTGGACTCAAGTTCAGTGACTTATACATGGTAAATATTCAATACATTTGTCAGTTGATTGATTTTTTTTTCAGATAAGAAGGGTCAGTGGACTTAGCACCAGAGGACTTAGCACCAGAGGGCTTGAAGAAAGCTTGGCTCTGCATTCTTTATGTGTCTCTTCACAAAGCAAGATTCTACCAGGCCCTCTTGGAGAATCATTGTTGAGTCACGCTAGTTCCACCTGCTTTCTCCTCATAACACAGTGAATATCATCCTTTCTGCACATTCAGGGTTCTGTGTGGATTTAGGGGCAACTCTTTGAATATAATGTTGTACCGAAGAAATCTCTTCTTTCTATGTAGAGTTGACACAATAATATTTACACTATTGAATTATGGCTCCTGTGTTAGTGAGCTGTGCATGGCTATGACCAAAATATCTGACAAGAACAATTTAGAGAGCAGAGAGTTCTTTTGAGGTTTCAAAGGTCCATGGTTGGCCAACTCCATTGCTCTGAGCCTGAAGTGAGGCAAAATATTATGGCAGAAGATTATAGCAGAGAAAAGATGCTCAGCTCATGGCAGCCAGGAAGCAGAGGGGGTAAAGAGATTGGGAAAAAGATAATCCTTTCCAGAACATGCTCCAGGTCTCAGTGACCTTCTTCCTCAAACTAGGTCCTAACTCCCAGTAATCCATTCAGCTATCACATGGATTAATTTGTTGATGATGTCAGAGCACTCACGAGCCAATCATTGCCTAAAAGCCTCACCTCTGTACCCATGAGACTCTGGGGGATATTCCAGACTAAAACCATAACAGTTCCTAATTCAGCTTTATAGGGAAGAATCTGGTCAGGATACTGAACACTTTATCAAAATTGTATAAATGACCTAAAGAATGTGAATGTGTATATATTTTTTAAAATGAGTGAATTTCATTAGAAAACTATCCTGGAGAAGGACTGCTCTAATGCTTAGAAGAAATATCTTATTTATAATAAAAGATCTATATTATCAGAGCAAAGAAATTAGTAACCTAAGAATATATTTTAGCAGAATCTAATATGGGAAATCTAGAAGTACCCATTCCCCTTTTTATTGTTTTTGTTGCAATACTGGGGATTGAACCCAGGGGTGCTCTACTACTGAGCTGTATCACCAGCCCTTTTTATTTTGAAACAGGCTCTCACTAAGTATACAAGCTGTTCTCAAACTTGTGATCCTTCTGCCTCAGCCTTCCTAGTAGCTGGGATTGCCTGCTGTGTGTCACTGTGCCAGGATAGAAGTTTCTTTAAAGGCCAATTTTTAAAGTAAGGGTTCAAAACAAAGAAGAGTGGAAAAGAAAACCAGTAGAGTATAAGAAAGTATAAGAAAGGAGAATTGCTGAGGAACTTGCTTAACAATTATAATAGTTAGAGTTGTGGGGTTTTTTTGTTTTTGTTTTTTGTAGTGTTAGGGATTGAATCCAGGGCCTTGAGCATGTGAGGCAAGCACTCAACCAACTGAGCTATATACCCAGCCCTAATAGTTGGAGATCTTTTACAGAATAAATGAAAAAAAAATTGGAACAAAATTACCAAATTGTTCTTTAAATAGGGCAAAGAAAATCATATTTTTCATAAAAAATAATTAAAACAGTAATAATGTTCTTGATTACTTCACTTTGCTATGTCACTCTATGTGTACAGGCTGATGTTTTCCTTGTTTGATGGTTTGTCACAGTCTAACTTGGATATACTCCAAATTCAACTTTGTAATGTTTAAGGATATAGAGTCAACTTTATCCTTGGCACTGCCATTAAAGAATACAATTGTTTATTGTTTTTTTTTTGTTTTGGTACCGGAGATTGAACTCAGGGGTACTCGACCACTGAGCCACATGCCCATCCCCATTTTGTGTTTTATTTAGAGACAGGGTCTCACTGAGTTGCTTAGCGCCTCGTCATTGCTGAGGCTGGCTTTGAACTCGTGATTTTCTCATCTCAGCCTCCCAAAGTGCTGGAATTACAGGCGTGTGCCACCGCGCCCAGCTAATTATTTAATTCTTAAAGTCTAGACCTGGGGATTTTCTTGATCTGGATCTCAGACTAATTTATATATGGCAGATTCGTGGAGTGAATCACCAGCCTCACAACCGGATGAGTTTTATAAGCTTTAATATGAGCTAATATAACAATAAGCAAGCAACAGTTATACTTTACAATATTGAGTATTGTATATAATGAATCAATAATATAGAAGAAAAGAAAGAAAGAGTGGCTCCAGCCCAATAAGCATTCACCAATCAACACCGGATAACACAACAAGGGGTTTGCAAGTGCAATCAAAGCATCAGCATCACCTTCAACACCCAGCCTTGGGTGAAATAAGCAACACCAAGAATGGGGTAAATACATAGGTGAAAGTCTTTCTTCTCCACTCAAAGCATCATCATCACCTTCAACATCTATCCTCGGGTAAAAGGAGCAACACCGAGGGTAGGGTAAAAACATAGGTGAGATTCAGATACTTTCTTCACAAATCAGGTTCCTTCTTCTCATCTTCAGGTTCCTTCTTCTACACTCCAAGCATCAGATTCCTTCTTCCCCAGTTGGATTCCTTCTCCAGTTGGATTCCTTCTTCCCATTCTCATTCCCCTTTGGAGGACTTAAAAAGGCACAGCAACCACTCCCAATATGCAGTCCAGCGTTATGCAACTGGCCTTAGGTTGTTTATTCTCTGCAAGGTGGGAACTGGCCAGGTTCCAAGCTCACAGGGTTGAAAGTTGAAAGTTCTGATGCACCAAGAGCTCATTAGTGCGCCAGATGGCCCCAAACAATAACTTTCAGAGTGTTACTGTCTTCAAAGTCTCTCCAAATTCCTCACTAATGGACTCCCCTTTCCTAAGTCACTTAAGGACGGGCCCATATTATTAACTATCTATACAGGGACCTAACAGAATTTATGAGAGATAAGAGTATTCATTTAAAGTGTTACTAAAATGCAGACTTAAAAACATATGTACAGATATGGAATCTGTACATGTGTCTTGGTATATTATTCATAGTTAAATTTCTGAAGCTGAAAGTGATAAACTGACCACTTTCAAAGAACAAATGTGTTCACTGAAGGTACAATGGTGTGACAAGACAGCTCAGAATGTGATAAAATGTCATACTCTTGACCCTGGGTTGTTGGTTTATCCTGTGGTTTGGAGATGAGTATCCTACATAACTATTCTTGTATTCTCGAGGTGTTGCCAAACTGGATTCTATTTGGATTTGTTAACTTAGATGTCACTCAACCCATGGTCTCTGCTCAAGTAGCTATGCAGGGCTATTGGTAGATGAAGTTGTTATTGCAGCAGAGAGCATGGATCAGTCATTGTACCAGACCCATTTGCTGATGCAACTCGTTCTATGCTCTTGCTAGGGATCTAATAGTCAAACACCCAGCTTAAATGGGCCCCAGCTAAAGAGGGGAATACTTGGATTGTTTCCACATTGGTTTCATTTACTATCAGAAGCATAACAACATAGTCTGTATGTTAAATACTGAACACTCCAAAACAATTTTACCTAAGTAATATGACTCCCAAATGGACTATTCTTCATAGTAGTCTGCTTGGGCAGTTACATATTTGTTTGAAGAGTGATCTTGCATTTGCACTCAATTCTTTCTATTTATTTGGAATTGCCATTAGAGCCAATTAACAGTACATACAAGGATATTGTTTCATGATTGTCACTCATTACTGAACATGGATCTTAGACATTTTTTTCCTTTGCTCTCTACAAATAGAAATTGACTTCAAAAGCTAAATATTTCTTGTCATGAGGGACATAAAAAAGGTGATGCTTCTATCCCTGACTGCATTTTCAATAAGAGTTCTAAAAGTTAACTCCAACCAATGTCAGAGTCACTGATGGTTATACAGCCTCTATTTCAGTCAGCTTCTTTGTTGCTGTGACTAAAAAGACCTGACAAGAACGATTTTAGGAGGAAAAGTTTATTGGAGGGCTCACGGTTTCAGAGGTCTTAGTCCATAGACAGTGGGCTCCATTCCTTGGGTCTTGAGGTGAGGCTGAACATCATGGCAGAAGAGTGTGGTGGAGGGAAGCAGCTCAAGACATCACACCAGGAAGCAGAGAGACCCTACTCATCAGATACAAAATAGATACCCCAAAGGCATGTGGCCAATGACCCACCTTATCCAGCCACACCCTACCTGCCCTCATTTACCACTGAGTTGATCCCTATCAGAGGATTCATTCACTGATTGGGTTAAGGGTCTCCTAACCCAACCATTTCAACTCTGAATGTTCTTGCATTGTCTCACACAAGAGCTTTTGGGGAACATCTATTAGTTAAACATAACCTACAAAAAGACGATTCTTGAAGGAGAAATTATTCTTTCAGAAGTAGGTTATGGAATGTTTACTAGAAACTAATTGCACTATTTTATTGTATGTTAAGTAAGGCAGTAAGAGGAATTATGCTATCCACTTCCTAAAACTCCTATGCACATACACTTGCCATTATAAAGTGCATTCTTCTAAAAAAGGTGACACAGCATTTCATATGAAAGTTGGATCTAAGAATAGCTCTATTACCAAGTTCAGAAAAGTCACCCTGGGGGAAAACTGCTCAGCAGTTTGTATTTAAATACCTTCCTTAAATATATTCCTGTTAGTCAGTGCATATGACCTTACATATAGTTCATGTTTATTTATAATCACTTGAGTGAGAAGGAATATTAAACTTTTGGATTTAAAAATTAACATTCTTATAATATAAACATTAATTTCTGAGAGTAGATAAAATATAAGGGCCTCTAGCATCTTGTTGGATGGAAGAAAGTTTTAGTGCGTGGGTCACAGTTCTGCCCAGTGGGGAATAAATGGAGTCCTTTCTTCTCCCCCTTGTACCTGTATCACACTGTCCATCTGGGTCTCCTGGTGACCAGCATTGCCTACTGCTCTCTTGGCTTTTGATTGCTGTTGGCTTTCTGATCTGGTGATACGTGGTATTGAACCAGGCCTTCATCACACCAGGTGAACATACAACACTTGCTGGCTCATTCCGTCTTAGGCATAACTTTCTAGGCATAACTTTAGCAGGGTAACACAGAAAGAAAGGAAATTATTCTTTTTTCATCTTCTTCAAAGCCAGTGAGGCAAGGTTTCTCCTGCCCGCTTTACTTATTCTCACTTCAGTGCCTCTGAGGGAATAACTTACACGCTGCAAAGACAGATGCTTCCTGTGTCTCTTCTTGGGTAGATGGTTTACCACCTCTGTGTTAGTCAGCTTAGGTGACATTAACAGAAATACCATAGACTGGGTGGCTTAAAAAATGTTTATTTTGCACAGTTCTGGAGGCTTAAAGTGTAAGATCAAGGTGTGTATAGATCTGGTTATGGTCTACTTTCTGGTTTGTGGATGGCCATTTTCTTTTTTCTCTCCTAATGGGGAGCAGAGAGGAGCTGGGTGCTGTAGTGGCTGCCTGGAATCCCAGCTACTTTTAAGGCTGAGACAAGTTCAAGGACAGCTTGGACAATTTAGCAAGACCCAGTGTCCAAATAAAAAAAAGAACAGGGCTTGGGATATAGCTCAGTGGTAGAGCACCCTTAGGTTCTATCCCTAATATTGAGTATGAGGCGGGGTGGGGGGAGGTGTGTGTTTGTGTGAAATGGTTGGGTTATGAGACCCTTAACCCAATCAGTGAATATAAGAGTTTGAATTCCACTTGGGAAGTTTCTACCCTTCTGATCTCATCACCTCCCTAAGGTCCCACCTTCTACTACCATCTGGTTGGAAGTTAGGATTTGAAGATATGAATTTGGGGGAGTGCGAATGTGGGGGTGCGAATGTTTAGTCCACTGCACCCCTTCTTACACTGTATCCTGTCCCTTTCCAGCTTTTCAGACGCCTAAGGTTCCCTTTCACTTGTTTTCCCTTCTGAATGATCCAGATGACCTCATTCTAGGTGTCCCCAACATCCATGGACATTCAGAGCCTCTACATCTTTTTGCATCCAAATGGAATGGTTAGTACCACCATTCCATATGCTGCTGATCCTCCAGCATTCTTGCTAAGTTTCCCCACTATTTTCTGGAGGAATTTATGTTCTCTCAGTTATTTTGTGCTGTGATCTGCTTTCCTGCATTAGCCTGGACTTCTTTAAGCCAGAAGCTTCCAACCTTCCTCTGTGCTCCTGTGTCACTGTTCTTCTCCTTTTATTTGTTGTTTTCTTCTTGTTACTGGTATGATTCTTGCACTGCAAATCCAGGCTGGCTCTCCAGAAATGTGACTTTCTTGATTTTTCTACAGTTGTGCTTAATGATCACCATTCCATCTACTGGAAGAAAATTAATTTTAGCCAATTTCAGGTCAAATTCATAATTTTCCCCCCTTCCTCTTTCTCCCCATCTAAATCCTGGGTAGAGGTGGAGTGGGCTTCTCTGGTGTTAGAACATCAAGAAAGGTGGTGGAGCCTGGCCTGTTTTTCCATCTGTCCATGCTTAACAGTTCATTTTTGCCTGGCTCTTGTCTGTCTCACTTCTTCTTTTTTGTGGGTGAGGGGTGGGTACCAGCAATTGAACTCAGGGTTGCTCGACCACTGAGCCACATCCCCTGCACTATTTTGTGTTTTATGTAGAGACGGGTCTCACTGAGTTGCTCAGCGCCTCACTGTTGCTGAGGCTGGCTTTGATCGGCCTGCCTCAGCCTCCTGAGCTGCTGGGATTACAGCCGTGTCCACTGTGCCCGGCTGTCACTTCTTGCTAGTATTTGTTGTGATGCTCTTGTTCTGCCCACTCTTTGCAGGTCATAGTTGGTGAGATTTTGTCCAGATTGCAAGGTCTCCCAAGATCCGCTGGCTGTCCGTGATGTTTGTGTCATTCTTAGTCAGAAAGGAAGACATTGTACAGTTCTATGCACACTGGATTGTTCTCAGCAAGACTGTCTTAGTTCTGCCATCCTGGATGTACTGCACAGATATCTCTACCCACACCCTGCAGGGTAAAGAGGACTCCTAGAACTTGAACACCTGGAAAGCAAGGCCCTGGTTTCCTTTGCTTTCAGATTCCTGAGGGAATTAAGGACACTCCCTCTCAAAACATACTAGAATGATGTTTGACTATCTCAAGCTAAAATTGCTTGTGGAACTGTAACTTCCAAAACAGTTGGCCTGTCTTTCCCTATAGGCAGCAAGCCATCAAGATTCTTTTGGGGTTCTGGAATTGTGGCTCAGTGGTAGAGTGCTCGTCTAGCATGTATGAGGCCCTGGATTTGATCCTTAGCACTATGTAAAAGTAAAATAAAGGTATTGTGTCCATCTACAATTTATATGTGTGTGTGTGTGTGTGTATTAAAATAAAAGATTCTTTTGGGACAGTTGCCTATCATATACCAAGGCCTGAAAATAGCCTTGATCATATATTTCTTAGTAACATCCCTAGAATTTACTAGCCCATTTGTCCTATAAGATCTCCATGTATGTGTAAATTTAATAAGACCTTTATACTTTTCTCTTGTTAATCAGGTCTTGTATTAAATGGGTTCCTGGCTCCAGCCACAGAGCTTATATAAGAACTAAATGGGGGCGCGGGGGGTGGGTAGTCAGAGGGGCTCTCTCTTTTCCTTACATCCTCAAACCCTCTGGGGACTTGATGGCTCCTTTCTTCTCCAGGGCGGTTCTTGGAATAGGGAGCAGAGTTACTTCTCAAAGGCTAGGAGTCTCACCTCTTTTCTCTTCTGACTATTCCCTTCCACAGTCTCAAGAATATCTAATGGGAGTCGTTGGAGGCAGAAAGAACTGGTTTCGATTAGTCACATATTCGTTGAAATCTATAATTTATGCCTAGAACCATAACAGCTTAGAAGTCAGAAGCCAAGCATCTGGCTGCTATTCTCTGCTCTGATGTTCTTCTCCTTGTGGAACCCTACAGCTAACAAAGTGGGGAATGTGTGTATGGGTCGGAAAGGCAGGAAGCTCTAGGAACATTAGCCATTTTGGGTAGCACCTCAGAATAATGACTCACTACTTGAACGGGCCTTGAAGTTCTGGAAGGAGTGTATAAGGGGTGTTAGCACAATGCATCCTGGGAATTACTTAGCAGCTCCCCAGCCTCCAGGAATTTCTCTCTGGTTGTCTTCTCAAACTCTAGCATTTCATAGTTAGTGAGCTTTCCCTCTTCATTGTCATTTCTTATCCCCAAACTGCCCCCCTTTCTGAGATGCCTCCTGGTTTTCCAAATGCAGCACATTTATTTAGCTCACTTTTGCATCATCCACTTCTTCCAGACCAAGCTCTGGAGTAAGGGGCGTGGGTTGGCAATCCTTTCACATCCAAAGATGCCTTCTAGGAATTTTCCTATAAAGGGAGCTATTCATCACCCAATCCTAACCCGTACAAATACATGTGAATTAGGCCTCCCTTCCAGTATTTATCCAGTAACTACAGTTCTATTTTTTTTAATTCCTTCTTCTTTTACCTAAGTCTAAGAAATTATTTTTATTTTTTTAATTACATATACTTTTATTTAATACACAATCTAGGATTAAGAGTTTGTTAGTAGTTTCATGAAGTACCACACCCAAGAAGACTGAGGCAACTAAATTTGCATGCAAAGCAGCAGGTCTCCCTGCTTCTAAAAATGCATACTTCCTTAACAACTCCTCACCTCCAGAGACTGAGAACTGAAACTCAAACTTATAGTGGGCATACTGCCTAGTTCCCTTAGAGACACAGAACCTGAATAAAAATGTTTGTTAAAGGGAGAAGGCCCTGGGTTGGATCACCAGCACAGGAGGAGAAAGGATGTAGATGCCTGAGATGCCACATTAAGTGCATTAGGTTTATCTTGAATACTAAATGTGATGTTTTTTTTTTTTTTAGATAGGTGTGGAGATTTGCAGGGTTCCCAGACCTTGAGCAGTATCAGTGTTTATTTTTGTAGTTTCTTTTTATCTCATTAGATTAAGTTTTGCAAAATATACTTTAAAGAATTAGTTTGTATTTTTGTCTGCATATGATCTTTTGAAAGTCCAGCAGTGGGCTGGGTTTGTAGCACAGAGGTAGAGCGTGTGCCTAGCATGTGTGAGGCACTGGGTTTGATCCTCAGCACCACATAAAAATAAATCAAATAAAGGTCCATAAACAACTAATATATATATTTATATATAATATATATAAATATAAATATGTATATATTCAGCTCAATCTCCTGTATTCTTTACATCCCCTTCACACATTCCATTTCTGCCACTCCAATTTTTCCAGAGAATATGTAGATCTTTTCTGAGTTGAAGGTGAGGGTGGGTGGGAACCCAGAAACTGGGGTACTTCCTCAAACTGGGGTACTTCCTCCATCTGTAGACTCAAATGCTCTGTTTTTTAACCCACTGCCTCTTCTCTGACTTCTGGTCTGCAGTTGTTGGCTTCTACAGAATCCTTTTTTTTTAGTTGGACACAATACCTTTATTATCTATTTATTTATTTTTATGTGGTGCTGAGGATCGAACCCAGGTCCTCACACGTGCTAGGCAAGTGCTCTAACACTGAGCTGCAACTCCAGCCCTCTATAGCATCTTTTACTTCGCCAAGTCCCTTACAAATTCTCCACCTGCTCAACTTCTTCATATTTTGTGATTCTGCATCACTATGTTGTCTGATGTGGCAGCCATGCAAATGCACCTCTTAGATCTCCTATTGCAGGGAATGAGACTAACCTAGGGCTTGGTAGTCACGATTGAGCACAGTCCTTAACATGTGCTGTTCTCCTAGGGACTTTGGCTTCCTCTGCCTCCTGAGCATGCCTCCTCTCTTGCCACTCTTTGAGGCCTAGAAATTTATATTTGGTGATTGCCTTGAGCCTGCACAATTCCACAGCTGCGCCAAGAAGGAAGGGTGGCTCTCTCCCCTACACATGCAATGAATGCAAGTGGATCTCAAGTAGAGTTGCTTGGAACCCACTGGGGTTTAGAAAAACACATCTTTCTTTACTTCTAATGCATACTCCAAACGTGTACAGAGACCTCAGCTGGACTTATATTCACTCATATTGAATGAATGAATGAACTGAGAATGGACTTTGAGCAGTTCCCTGTACTGGATTAAAGGAAGAGATAGCTCTAACTTTGAGGAGAGGGAAGGAAAGTTATGACTGGCTTTGAACCCTGTCCCTTCTCCAGCCAGCACCCAGCTTTCCAGGGAGAACCATATTCATGGCTGCCAGGGCCCAGGCAGCCTGATAATCCTCTAATTAACCCAATATGTGAGCCTTCTCCGACCAGATATCCTGAGCAGTGGGCTCCTTCACAATGCTCTGAGGCACTATTGTTCCCTAGGAAACTTCCCTAACTGCTTTTGGGTGTGCAAATTTCAGGATCCCAAGCTGAAACTATGTTTTTTGGATGTGGTCCATCTTTTTATAATCTTAATATTTTTATTTTTCACTTTATTTTTTAACTATCTTATTGAAGTGTATCTCAGGTAGTATAAGGTACACAAATCTTAAGTGAAATTTCACAGCTGTAAACATATGTGTAAGCACTACCCAGATATTTCAGCACTACAGCAGTTCCCTTTATACTTGTCCTTAATGACATCCTCCAGGGCAACAGCACCTCTAATGCATAGATTATTTTGGCCTATATTTGGAACTTCATATACAGGGAATTAAACAGTCAGTGTTTCATTTTTTTGAAAGTGGTCATGACTACATGAAGTGGGAACGGGCTAGAGCTTTTCCATTCTCCTTTAGTAGGTAGCAACATGAATTAGTGCAAGGTCGAATCCTTAATTAGGTAATTTAACCACATTCACCCTTGGTTTCTTCATCTCTAAGATGCAGGTAATAATTATTACTATTTTGGAAAAAGCTCATTAGGAAGAGTAATATATATAAAGTACCTCTGATACAGTATGTGGCACACAGTGGGTGCTGGAAAAATCTTTGTTGAATAAATATATTGATCCTTGGCTGCACTAAGCCGTCACCAAACGTTCAAATAATAGCTATGTTCTGCTTATAGAATGGATTTCTTTTGCCTTCTGTGAACTACCTTACACCTTCATGGCTTCAATTGAGGCATAAGGGCTGTGTGGGCTGAGTTCTGCAAAGATTTCTTACACTCTGAGGAATTAAATACTGGGGCTTTGGCTTCCTTCCTTTGAATTTAAGCAGCCATAGTAAGATAGTGAGGGTGAGTGGGATAGGAAGAGGCTAATTTCTGGGAAAATGGGCCAGCATGTTTTCTTTTTTACATTTTTTTTCCAAACCTTTATTTTATTTATTTATGTATTTTGTATGTGGTGCTGAGGATCGAACCCAGTGCCTCACGCATGCAAGGCAGGCGCTCTACCACTGAGCCACAACCCCAGCCCAGCATGTTTTCTTTTATAGTATGGTCTCTTCGTTTCAGTAGAATAAACATTTATTGAACCAGTGCAAAGGTCAATGCTTGTAATTCATTTTTTTCATTGTCACCCTTATTCCCTCTCAGGTTAAGTCCAATCTTTCAGGCACTTCACTTCAGTGGCAACCCTTCAGGACGAGAGGCGGCCCCTTTAAGGCCCTGGAAAGGGTCTAGGTGTCGGTTTCTGCGGGGAGGCCACGCCCCATCACGTGTGCCAGTTCCAACGGGGAGGGGCCTGCTTCTCTAGTCTGCCGTCACTTCCGGTTCTCTGTCAGTCGCGAGCCAGCGAGCTGAAGGCTGTCGACTGTAGAAGCGGAGCGTGAGTATGCGGCCCCGCCCCCACCCTGCCGCCCGTACCCCCGCGGCCCTCTGGGCCACGACCGCGGGGAAAGTCGGTTAGCTTGACCTCCCTGTTCCTTCTTTGGCGTCCCCGAGCCGCCTCCTCTGTGCCAGACACGGCGCTCCACGCGCTTGGGCCTTCTGTGCCGGACGCCTACCTTTGGGAACCAAGGCGAGGCTGCTGGCGGGGCGGTCCCGGGCGGCGGGATGCGGCTGGGCGGGGGCGAGGTGCCGCGGCTAGGAGACCGGGCGACCCCGGGACAATGGGGCGACGACGGGGGCGCGTGCCCCTGCTGCGGCCTCCCTCGGCCCCCACCCTGGCCGCTAGGGAGCGGGGCGCTGTGGGGAAGGCTGAGAGCGGACGCGGTGGGGAGGGGGCTGTCGGGGAAGATGGCTGGCTTGCGGGGCGGCGGAACGCATCGAGAGGAGAAAATGGCGCTTGGTGCAAGTCCCTCCCCTTCCCACACCGTCTCCTCCGCACTTCGCCGCCTCCCACGCCCCCTCCGACCAACCTGTCTCCCCTTGCCCCAGCCGTTGCCAGCCCTGTGATTCTAGTAGCTTCCTGGCAGCGCGCGACCCCCTGCTCTGTCTCTGTTCTTGGCACCTTTGTACGCAGTCGTGTGTCCGTCAGTCCTAGTTTGCCTTACCACGTTTTCTCTAGTTCTCCACGCGGTCAGCAAAGGCTGAAGATTTTTTTTTTTGTTTGCGTTTTGTACATATTCTACGATAGTTCCTTCACTTACCATTTGCCAGAATTATGCGCTCGCCCCACCCTTTGCAACAGTAAAGCCTCATTAAACTGAAGTAAAAATATATTTCGTCAAAAGTTCAGAGGCTGGCTTTAGCCACCGTTATCTTGCTTTCTTCTTAAATGGACTTAATTTGGGTTAAATACGAGGTAGTTCTTAGAAATGGTTTTAGGCCCCAGGCAGCTTTTAATAATAGACGATAGTTATGCTTGATTGTAAGTGAGAAATAGGTTACATTCAATTTAATTGCCTTTTAGAAAGGTTTTTTTGGGGGGCAGCTGTATTAGCTAGCATAGAAAACTGAACTAAATTGATTTTGGAGATTAGGTTGTAAAATGGAGCAGTAACAGGAAAACTGTATAAAACTTAGTTATGAATGATTCTGTTTCCCTCTGAATTTACTTTTCTCATCTTTAAGAGATTACCTACTAAACCTGCATGGTCGGGTTGGGCACAGTTTGAGCTATTTGAATTTCATGGTTAGGATTGGGATGGCCCACTTTTTTTTTTTTTTTTAAACCTTGACCATCTTTTGTGGAACAGTCAATGCCAGTGCCAATGAAAGTTTAGTATAGAAAGCTAGATTATGAACTTTTTTTTTTTTTGAGGAAAAATTGAAGGCCCCCCCCCCCCCATATTCACTATTTAGAGTGTGTTTTGTTTATTAGGACCTTTAGGGCATACAAAAACTTAATGAGGACCTAGACTCTTTTGACCTGGAGTGAGCAAAAGGTAATTTGATGATTAGCATTTTGGCACCTGGTATTAAAAGTTCCTTGAAAAGAGGTACCCGCATGCCTGGGTGTTCTTGGAAATTTGAGATTTAAACTAATAGAATCTGCTCTCTGCTTTATGTTCAGGTACTAAGAAAACACCCAGTTATAAGAAAGTACCATATTATTTGTGTTAGGGGGTTTTGCCTTTCACAGAAACAGTTCAAATTTTAGTTTTATTTCCAAGTAGAAAAATCAGTGTAAAATGTGAATTATGGATAACTTGGTGAACTCTGAATTAGTATGTGTTATTTTTATAGTGTTGCCAAAACTTTAAAATCAACATACAGAGTAGGCAGAATATATGATTATGATGGCAAAATTAGATACCACATTTGCATAGTTCAGCTGTTTCCCATGTTGTGTTAATGTTGAGGTCCATTTTCAGTGAATAATTCTACGTTATCTGATATTAGAAGTGTACAGCAGTACTCAGTAGAATAATTTACGTTGCTTCTGGTTTTAACAGTAATTGTAAGCTACCTTCTTGACTATCCTCCTATAAACTTAGGATCCCTCTATAATGAAGTATTAAAAAGACCCATTGGCTTGAACAAGATAAGAGGTGAAGAATGTGTGTGTGTGTGTTTAGTTCCTCCTCATAACTAGGTTCAGAACATTTCACTCTGCTTGTCATGAATGTAGGTTAACGCTTAATAATGAACACTTGTGTTCATTATAACTACTTTAGTGCTCCAAGATGGTAGGATGAACCAAGAAACTTGTCCTTTTTTTTTTTTTTTTGAAATGGGGAGAGCTAAATTGAACGTGATAGAGCAATTTGTAACTTTTTTACATAATGCATTTTTCTTACAGAATGCCTAAATCAAAGGAACTTGTTTCTTCAAGCTCATCCGGCAGTGATTCTGACAGTGAAGTTGAGAAAAAGGTGACTATTACTGCACCGAGTCATTTTTGTGATGCTTGATTTAGCAATATTGCCCACATCTACTTCCAAGGGATAGTAAAAGGCATATCACAGTCTTAAAATGGAATATCTGGGAGTTTCTGAAAGTGCAGGATGGCCTTTGGATCACTTGACTAGAAGTACTAAGTATGCTTGTTTGTACATCCATACTGCTGACTCTGAAGGTATGGATTTAGACCTACATTTGACTTAACAAAATCTTTATTGAGGACCTTTAGAAACCTTAACATTGAAGAACAATTTCCTTAGACTGACTCTAGGGGAATAGAATGCTAATTAGGCCAAAGCTACTACTTGCTGTTATTCAGAAATCTGACTGATCTGTAGATATTATTTGTAGTAGTTGGGCCAAATTAGCTGAATTTTTAAATGCCAGCCTTCTCAGTCATTGGTGTTTATTTTGCCCACAAGTATTACTGAATTTTGGGCTTGCTGCGTTTAAGTTTGAATGGTATTTGCTCTGATTCCTTCCTTTTAGTTAAATTATCTTCTAGCAAAGCTGATAACGGTGAACTAACCCATTTTGACAGAATGTGCTTTTTCTGCATTAGACGACAACTACTCTGTAAACTCTGCATTCCACTTAACTGAGCATCTCAGTGGAGCATAACAGAGCATCTCACTTGCTGTGGTTAAGACTTCCTTCCACACAGACCTATTCTTATAAAAGTTTACATATATGAATAAACATTCATATCCTAGAAATGGAATTAGTTGATGGCTTTCTTCCTGGTTAGTATATTTCCTTTGTGAAAATACATAATTAGCTTTTGTAGATTGGTGGTTTCCAAGAGTTTATGCTTTAGCAGCAGGCCTCTCATATCCCACCTTCCCAAGCAGTACTAGCGAAGAGAAAAGGGAGAGCTTATGGGAGAATCTTAAAGAAGTTGGACCCTTAAAGCGTAAATACAGAATATAACATCACCTGGAAGTTTAAGGATTCAAAGAGCTAAGATGGCTGTACTTGAGTGAATTCCTTACTTTTAAAATTTACATTACTATTGCATTTAAATATGCTCATATAACAAATTTGTATTGAACTTTGATGTACCAGGCATATGTTGGTCAACAGAGAATACTTAGATCTTGATTTAAAGAGTAATTGCTTCTTTTTTTTTGGCCATTTGTCTCCAGTCCAAATCGTACTATTAACCCTGTAAACATTTATATTAAGTACATCACATTTTTCATTTCATAAACACCTATATATGAATAGAATTACCTAGCTTTATCTAATTTAGTACATTAATTTAGCAACTTAAAATATTAGTGTACACTTTTCCACTAAGAAGGAACATGACTGCCCTCTACTGTTTGAACTGGGAAACTGGTGGTTTATTAGTGGTTAAATTTTTTTTTTTTTGGAGAATGGAGTCTTACCCTATTGCCCAGGTTGGTCTCAAATCTGCAAGTGATCCTTTGGGCTCAAGTGATCCTTTCATCTCAGCCTCCCAAGAAGCTGAGACTACGGGCGTACACCACTACACCTAGCTTGTTAACTGATTTTGAGAATAAGGCTATATAAAAAGCTTTTATAATCTGTTTATAAAGCAGATTTTGAATGCTAGTCTTAATACATTGCTATCTTCAGGGTTTTTAAATTTTGATGAGGTTCTTGCTTCGTTGCCATCCAGTGCCTGGTACAAAATAATTTTTTTTTTTTTGTTCCAGGAATTGAACCCAGAGGCACTTAAGCACTGAGCCATATCCCCAGCCCTTTTTATTTTGAGATAGAGTTTTGCTAAGTTGCTTAAGGCTTTGCTAAATTGCTGAGGCTGTCTTTGAACTTGTGATTTTCCTCCTTCAGCCTCCTGAGCTGCTGGTATTACAGGCATGCATCACTGCACCCAGCCAAAATAACTCTTTAGTTTTGCCTAAGCATACATTCCTTAAACCAGTTTAAATCTCCATTGGAATAGGCAGGGCATAAGTAAATATGACCCAGAAATGGAATAAGTTGGCAGTATTCTTAATAAGTATACCTTCTTTGTAAAGGAAAAAAAAGCAGTTGTTGAGCTTGGGTTTCCCTGTGGTTTCCAAAAGTTTATGCAAAAGTAGTGGGTTTCCATTTTTTTTTTCCTTCGTCCAATGAAATCTTTTTGTGTGATCCCAGTTCACAAAATACCTATCCTCTGGCTAAAACCAATGCCTGAAGTGTCTTGTGTGATTGTGAAAAGAGAGTTTGAAAACATTATTACGTAACATGTAGGTTAGATTCATGGTTCTATTGTTGAGTGAAACTGTTTTTTTTCTTATTCAATGAATGTTCTTTTGACCTTTTAAGTTTTCAAAAGTAATGTAATTTTTTGAACTTGAAGTATTCTGTTTTTTTGGAAAATGGCAAATTTTTACCGTATTATTTTTCTTTCAAGTTAAAGAGGAAAAAGCAAGTTGCTCCGGAAAAACCTGTAAAGAAGCAAAAGACTGGTGAAACTTCGAGAGCTCTGTCATCTTCCAAGCAGAGCAGCAGCAGCAGAGATGACAACATGTTTCAGGTAAAGTTGGTCATTTCCTTAGAGTTGGAGGATTATTGTCTTACTTGATCTGGAGAGTATTAACACTATCTTGATCTGTATTGCATGAGTCTTTCATGTGTGTGACAATTCTCTTGAATAAGGCTATTAAGATGAGAGAACAAGTGAGAAGTGAAAGTAATTTATATGATTCTGGGTTATTGTTAAAGCCTAGAATATTCTAGTCTGTAGTTTTGCTATATTTAAAACAATGCAAAATCAAATAGTATAGAAAATCCCCCAAAAGAGACTGAAAACTTCACATTTCAGAAACTTGGAAGGGGTAGGTTAAGTATTGGACACTGAAGTATGGATTAGGATATTATTTTAGGAGAAACAACAATATGACCTGTCTAATTAGGTTTGATAAGCAACAAAGGAGAGTAGGTTGAATAAGTAAAGTGAGGGAAGGCTATTAAAAAGGATTTTATGAAATCACCTGGAAAGGACTAGCATAGTTTCTTTTCTTGGGTTTGTTATGTTTTTAGGGAGACTTGAAATTGGCATCAGTGTATAATTTGTGAGGGAAGAGGCATTGGTGATAAATGGCTACTGGTGAGATTGCTGAGATAATGATAGACTTAATCTGTGGATGGTGAAGGTTAGATGGCTTTAAGAAATAGTAATGATAACAAAGATACTGATGAGGAAGAATGGACTAGAGAACCATCATCAAGGAGTTGGACCTGATTGTAAATACAATAAAATAAGTAGGACCTCCTGGAAGTTTTGGAGGGACCATCAGCATGGCTAACTAAAGCCATCCACTGAAGAAAGCATAAACCAGAAAATCAGAAGTTGATAAAATTATGTCACATTATCCAATACTTATCCTACCCCTTCCAAGTTTCTTAAATGTGAATATTCAGATAAAAGATGGTAGAAGAAAGAAGACGTAGGTCAATAGGAGATGGTGAAAGAAGAGAGTACTGTCATGGGAGCAAGAAAAGGATAAGTGTTTCAAGGAGGCACAAGTATTAGTTGAAGACAAAAGTTGGGCAGAATATGACTGTACATATTGAGTAGAAAATGAGATTGCTCTGTACTTTTGACCTGCTGGTGGCTTTGAATGATGAAATGGTAGAGTAAAGGCAGAATGGAATATAGAAGTTGAATTTTTTTTTTTTTCATTTTTGCTATGTAATACTTTTGGAGAGAGAAAAGTGTAGATGAATTGTTCACTTACAGAGTTAAATCCTCTGGTGTCTATAATGTAGAGGAACAAACAAGTAGGTTATTTTGATGAGAATGTGAGTAAATGTATGTGAGGAAGAATTATGTGAGAGCCCTCATGGCTTTGAATAGATAATAGATTGAATGCTTACTGTGTTTTCTGTTTCATTCAGGCCTTGCCAGGTTCTGGATTGCAGTGGTGAACAAAATAATGTGGTCTGTAACTTCCTAGAATTTATGGGGACAGAAGTTGTACAGATAAACACATACATAAAATTTTGATAAGGGCAGGGAACTAAAGGGGCAGATTATTATGCGAGAGTAGATATTCTGGGAATTTCATTCTAAGGAAGTGGCATTTAAACCTTGAGGAGGAGTTAACCTTGCAAAGTAAAGAAAGGGGAAGGATCTTCCAAGTAAGAGAAATTGGGTGAATAACTTAAAGTGGGAAAGATCTTAGATTGTGCAGAATTACAAAACCTTGGTGGTTTGAACCTGAAGAGTCTGGCTAAAAGTGTAGGTTGAGATCTAGTTGGTGAGGAGGATGAAGTTGGTGAATCTTAGAGGGCCTTCTTGTTGTACAGCTATATTTAGGAGTTTTGAGTTTTATTCTGAGTGCAGTGGGAAGCTATTTTAGGGGTGGAATGAAGTGTAAAATCTGTAAGATAGCATGTTTCTTTCATAGACTTCTGTGGAGAATGAAGGACTGCTTTGGAATTTTTTAATATTTTAAAATATTTGCTAGGCAAATATCTTGGACTTTTCTCTCATTCTGTTCACTCACTGTATGCCTACTTTTGCTTGTATAATAATAGAGCATCTTTGACTCTTGAGTGGATTTTAGTTTTGCCCACTGCATCTCTAATTTTATTGAAGAAGCCAGGACCCACATTTTAGAGATTCTATTTTGTTAGAGTAGTTTTGTGAAAAAACATCTATTTTTAGGAGATGGTTTTTATCCCCCTAAAAACCAGTTTAGTTCTTTTGTGTGGTACTGGGGATTGAATCCAGGGGAGCTCTACTAATTTCCCAGTCCTTAAAATTTTTTTTTGAGCCAGGTGCGGTGGTACACACCTGTAATCTCAGCAGCACGGGAGGCTAAGGCAGGAGGATTGTGAGTTCAAAGGCAGCCTCAGCAACTTAGCGAGGTGTTAAGCAACTCAGCAAGACTATCTCTAAATAAAAAAATACAAAAAAGGGCTAGGGATGTGGCTCAGTGATTGAGTGCCTCTGAGTTCAATCCCTGGCACACACACACACAAAATATATATAAATATATTTTTATATATTTTTTATATATATTTTTTCTGAGATAAGGTCTTGTTAAGTTGCTTAGACTGGCTTCTGCCTTGCGGTCTTCCTACTTCAGCTTCTCAAGTAGCTGGGATAATAGGTGTGCATCATTGTGACTGGATAAAAGAGCTTCAGTTCTTAAATCCTCATTTGTAAAGGTTGGTAGGCATCCTAAGTCCATTAGACACTTTACCTTTTGAAAATTCGCCTGTAGGAGAACCCATAGGCCTTACTTTCAAAGGTGTGATATTTAATTTCATTGCCATGTTACCCTTTTTATTGAAATGGTTTTTTGGCCATAGAAAACTTTTTTTTTTAAGAATATTTTTTTAGTTGTCAATGGACCTTTATTTTACTTACTTATGTGTTGTGCTTAGGATCGAACCCAGTGGCTCACATGTGCTAGGCAAGTGCTCTACCTCTGAGCTATAATCCCAGCCCCATAGATAGAAAACTTTTTAATGCTTACACTGAATTTTAATCATTTTAAGGACACATTTGAGTACATCGATTTTATAATATTAAATGAGGCCTTTATTTTTGTTAGTAATAATTGTTTATTAGGAAGATGGATGAAGGATGGGGATTTTGGAAGGAAAATCAGTAATCCCACTGTGTCTTATAAGTTTTTTAAAATAGAGCTGTATATTTTTCATTTACCAAAGTGCTTTAAAAACAGCCACAGAGTAGAGCTTTATTTATTTTGCAAGATCATTAGAATCTTTGAGAGTATAAGAGATACTTTACCAAAACAGATAGATCTGAAATCCAAATTAAAATTGTTTGGGTATTGGCTAGTTAACTTTAAGACAGGATTTTTTTTTTTTAAGCTAAATATCCCTTGAGACTAAAACTAGGGAAATAATCTTAAATTCTCAAAAGGTGATATATATTAAATGTAAGGAACACTTCAATATTTTAAGTGAGTTGGACCTCCCCAAATGACTACACTATTGTTTTAAACTTTGGAATGATTTGGTGAGAATTCTACCAAGAGAGGAAATACCCCTAGATGCTTGCCTTCTGATTTCTTCAGTTCTGAATTTTTGAGGACTGGCTTCTACAGGGCAATAACTGGCCTAAGATGACATCTGATAAAGAAAAGCTGATGAGAGAGCTATCTTGTAATGCCTCAGTACCTGTCTCTTAAAAGGTCAGGATGCTTGAGGCAGAACTTTTCATTCGTATTTTCTTCAGAATTAGGCACAAATAGTCAGTAATGCTGTCTTTAGTTGATGTGGTGATTTAAATTTGGTGATTTAAAATCACCATTTTTTATTTATTTTTGAGGAACTGGAGATTAAATGTAGGGCCTCATGCATGCTAAACAAATGCTTTACTGCCCAGCTATATTCCCAGCTCTGATATTATTTTTTAAAATGACCATTATTGAATCAAATGTTTTTAACTTGGGAAGAGGGCATGAATGGCCTTAAAAAGAGCCCGTGAAATTATTTGAAAGGATTATTCATAACCTCATAACCTTTGTCAGATTCTCAAAGGAAACAGGGAATCAAAAAAAAATTTTTTTTAAGAATCACACGTCTATTGATAAAAAATACTACTTTTTCCTGTTATTCTGCAGGTCAGAAGCAGATGTAAAAATGTTTATATTCTGTATTCTGATTCTGTTATTTCTCCCTGTGAAATGTGATTGCAAGGACAGTTTTTCTGCTTTTAATTAGTATATCCCTTAACTAGTGTCTCCTCATCATTTTTTTCTTTTTCAGTGTTTTATAAGAATTTGTGAATTTTATTCATTTTTCCTTGAGAGAGGTTGGTGTTGGACAAGTTTATCTTTTTAAAAAAATATTGAGGTGCAATTCATGTGTACATATATAAAAAGCATAAATTGATGAGCTATGATAAATGTATGCACTCGTGTGTTTTCATCACCCTAGAAGATTACCTCTTGGACTTCCTTCTACAGTTACATCTCTGCTTATGGAATAATTGGTCTTATTCCTATCAGTGTAAATATATTTTTCCTGTTTTAGAACTTCATATAAATGGAGTCATACGTTCTGTCTTTGTGTGTGTATTTGGCTTCTTTTTGTATAATGTGTTGAGACTGATCCTTGTGTCTTATCAGTAGTTGGTTCCTTACTGCTAAGCAGTATTCTTCATGTTTGTTCTCCAGTTTATTTATGCATTCTCCTTGGACATGAAATCTTGGCCTATTAGGAATAAATCTGACTATTCTCAGACAAGTCTTTCTGCAGGCACAATTTGGATATACGAATCAGATATATTTATTTGCTGGATCATGGGATATGTGTGTAACTTGATAAGAAACTAGCAAACTAGCTGGGCGTGGTGGTGCAAGCCTGTAATCCCAGCACTTCAGGGAGGCTGAGACAGGAGAATTGTGAGTTCAAAGCCAGCCTCAGCAATGGCGGGGCGCTAAGCAACTCAGTGAGACCCTGTTTCTACATAAAACACAAAATAGGGCTGGGGATGTGGCTCTGTGGTCGAGTACCCCTGAGGTCAATCCCTGGTACCAAAAAAAAACACAAAAAACTAGCAAACTGTTTTTCAAGGAGCTGTACCATTTTAAACACCCATAAGTAGCATGCGAGATTTGGGTTGTTCCACATCCTCACTGGGTGGTGTTAGTCTTTAATTTTAATTTTATCGGTTTTAGTTAACCAGTGTGTAGTAGTAGTAGCAGCTCATTGTGATTTCACTCTCATTTACTGAATGTCTTAATTCATTTCAAATTTTTTTTTTTTTTTTGGTACTGGAGATTGAACTCAGGGGCACTTGACCACTGAGCCACATCCCCAGCCCTATTTTGTGTTTTATGTAGAGAACAGGGTCTCATTGAGTTGGTTAGCACCTCGCCTTTGCTGAGGCTGGCTTTGAACTTGAGATTCTCCTGTTGCAGCCTCCCTAAGTGCTGGGATTACAGGCTTGAGCCACTGCGCCCGGCTCATTTCAAATTTTTGATCACGATTATTGGCTGCTTTTATATCTTTTGTGAAGAGTCTGTTCAGTTCTTTCCTTCTTTTTTAACAACTAGGTCATTTGACTTACTGAGTTGTAACACTGTGTATTTTGGAAATCCTTTGTAAAAGTAAGTGTAGTGAATTTTTTTTAAACTTCAGGGGAAATTTTTAGTCTTTAAACAGTAATCTAGTTCAAAAATGAGTTAAGGTTAATAGAGGAAAGAACATGAACCTAAGAGAATCAAATGGATGAATAGATATCAGGAGGAGGGAGATGTGACCTCCTCCTGGTAGTTACTTACCCTCTATGTCATTTATCCATCTTGGAGATGAGGCCATCACAGATTAAGTAGGTTCATTGTTTTCTCTAGCCTTCTGCTCCACAGTAATATTGTGTTAGTGAATCTATACCTGATCTTGTCTCAGTCTCACTTGGAAGCTTGAAGGATCTGTGGCTGAGACTTTATATTTTTCAAGTATGTGGTTTGCCTTTTTATTTTCTGATTTAATCTTTAAAGAAAAATTTTAAGTCCATTTACCATTTTTTCCCTCTTTTGATTAATGCTTTTTTCCCCTATCCAAGACTTATTTTGCATACTCTTTGGCCACAAAAATTTCTAACAATTTTTTTTTCTCTAGAAGTTTTACAGTTTTAGTTTTCATGTTTAAGTTAGTGATCCATGAAGACTTTAGACATCTCAGAGAATTAATTTCTGTTTAAGAAAATGCATTCTAATCCCTTGTATGTCTGTCTTTATCCAGTACCACACACTTACTATACTTACTGAGCCTTGCAAAGTGCTAATAGATGCTTTGTTGAGTAAAGCTTGTTTTCTTCCCCAGGAATTTGTAGTTTGTGTCAAGCAACAGTGTAGAGAGTTTTGAAAAACAGGTTTTTTTTCTTGTTTTGTTTTGTTTTTTGTGGATAGTTTTCTCAATTTGACTGCTAGTAAAGTGCATTAGAGTTCTTATTTGAAATGAATGTCAAAGGGAAAAGCTTTCTTGTGTGGCTAGCGATTGGAACACTGGATTCCTGTATTCAGAATGGTTGCTAAAGCAATATAGCTAGCTGAATCTATGAATTCTTGTTGGAGGTAGTTTGTACTAGAGTTTGCTTACTAAAGATTTGTTTTATTGTGGTAAAAAATGTTTATTCTCATTGTTGTGAAACAGATCTTCAGAACCTTTTCCTCTTGGAAAACATTAAACAGTAATTCCCTTTCTCATTTCTCTCAGCCCTAGTAACCACATTTTACTTTTTTTCCTCCTGATTATGACTGCGTTAGACTTTTTAGATATCTCAGGTTCATTGAATCAACTGTATTAACTGTTGCTTTATGACTGGCTTGTTTAATTGGCACAAACTCAAGATTAATGCATATTGTAGAATGTGACAGGATTTTTTTTTAAAGACCGAGTAATACTCCATTGTATGTACGTACGTTGCACATTTTATCCATTCATCAGTGGGTAGACATTTGGGTTGCTTATAATTTTTGGCTATTGTGAATAGTAATGCAGCTATGAACATGGGTATACAAATATAACTTAAAGACCTGCTGTCATTTCTTTTGGATATATAGTTATGCTCCTCAAAGCGTTTGATTCAGTGAGGAACCACATATATAGGTGGTCCCATAAGATTATATTGCATAGTGACTTCGTAGCCATCTTAGTTTGTCTACATACACTTATGTTCACACTCTGACAGTCACCAAACTACATATTACTTGGAACATACTCTGTTGTTAAGTGGTGCATGGTTGTATATCCCAAAGTGGGCTTGCTATATCATATTGTAGTTCTAGTTTTAATTTTTTGGGGGGTGTGGTACCGGTGATTGAACTCAGGGACACTCAGCCACTGAGCCACATCCCCAGCCCTGTTTTATATTTTATTTAGAAACAGGGTTTCACTGAGTTGCTTAGCACCATGCCTCATTGTTGATGAGGCTTGCTTTGAACTTGGAATCCTGTTTCAGCCTCCTGAACTGCCTCTGCCCAGCTCTAGTTTTAATTTTTGAGAAATCTCCATTACTGCTTTCCATAGCAGCTATACTTCTTACTAATGATGTTTCTGATTTTAAAAATGGTTGAAAATATGAGGTGTGCTTTTTATGTTTTTGGTATTTATATATTTATTTATTTGCAGATTGGGAAAATGAGATACGTCAGTGTTCGGGATTTTAAAGGGAAAGTTCTAATTGATATTAGAGAATACTGGATGGATCCAGAAGGTGAAATGAAACCAGGAAGAAAAGGTGAGGTTATATTTCTTTAATTTGGTTCTAATGTTGGGACTACCTTAAAACATTTCTAAGTAACCTGCTTGAGTTGAAATTGAGATGTTTGCAGAGCACACAGGGCAAGAATGAATCTTTTCTAGCCCTTTTTAAGCAGAATACTTAATCTTTTTAAAATAAATCTGTTGGGAATAAAATTACAAAAAGTAACAATGCTAATACCACTTTAATAGGTTGCTAATTTATAAGAATGTAATTTTCTTTTTAATTTTACAGTAATTCTGAAGCAGATTGGGCACTATCTGGGAGGCTGTAAAATCGGGAATGGATGGGGCTGGGACTGTAGCTCAGTGGTAGAGTGCTTGCCTAGCATGCGTGAGGCACTGAGTTCAGTCCTCAGCACCACATATAAATAATAAATGAATAAAATAAAGATCCATCAACAACTAAAAAAATATTAAAAAAAAATTGGAAATGGAAAACTCCTGGTTTATATTTTGGTTCAGTTCTTTAAGACCATTCTTTATAGTATCCTTCAAGTGGGTCGCTGCCCTTCTCCTTGTGCTTCATCCTGCCCCAATCCTGTTTGCATGTAGAAACATACTTTATTCAGTTACCAAATAGCTAGAGAACATTTGTTAAACCAACCTAAATTTATATTTTGGGGCAGTTAGTTGTTTGGGGTTTATCTTTAGCTGATAAAAAATGCTTCCTTATTTAGTGCTACTGTGCTTTTTTGTCAATTTTCAAGGTACCACTTGTTTATTTCATGCAGTTTTCAGGCATATTAAAAGGCAGCCTCTGTATGCTCTCCTTTTTGGGGGTGTGTGTCCTGGGAATTGAACCCAGTGGTACTTCACTTGTTGAGCTACATCTGTAGCCCTTTTATTTTTTGAGACAGGGTCTTACAAAGTTGCTTAGGCAGCCTTGAATTTGTAATCCTCCTGCCTTAGTCTCCTGAGTCTGGATTACAGGCTTGTACCACTATGCCTAGCTACTTTCATATCTTTTTATGTTTTCTTGTTCAAGTCGTTTCTGGATTGGTTATTTGTGTTGTTCCAGAGTGGTTAATGCCAAGTTGTGTGTTCCTGAAACATGTGTGGAAACAATTTGATTAGCTTCAAGATCTTCCTTAGTATCTCAGTATATTCTTTCAGTTTCATGGCCTCTCAGCAGTTTTTTCTGAGATATATTCAAGTATTTACTTATGTGTTGGGTAATATGTCAAGTTCTTTATTCATATTACCTAGTTTAATAATTCACAACAGCCCATTGTGTAAATACCATTTTACTGGTGAGAGGAAACTGAAGTAATTTTTTTAAGGTCATAAAATTAGTGATAGACTGGGATTTGAACCCTGACAGCATGATTCTAGAATGCACTCTCTCCCAGTGTATACATTCTAAGAGGTCCTGTGTGAAATCACATCCCAGGATTTTTCCAGAGTGAAATGAATGCTGCTGGAAGAACTCGGGAGTGTCCATTCACCTTGAATTCCTGTAGAAATTTGGGGCAAGTGTTGAAACTCACAGTTTGTATTAGTGGGTATTTCACATGCCATATCTAAGCCTGACCACTTAGTTTGCTAGTGTGATTTGTGAGACGCAGCTTCAGATTATCATTTGTTCTCATTGGTTGTAAATGGCATCATGCAGGATGCATTGTGCAAAGATAAATTGGATACAAGCTTGATCTACTTAGGAAACTGATGAATTTGTAATTAAAAATGTGAGATTTGCCAGGGGTGCACACCTGTAATGCCAGTAGCTTAGGAGCCTTAGGCAGGAGGATCACAAGTTCAAAACCAGCCTTAGCAATTCAGTGAGACCCTTTCTCTAAATAAAAGACAGAAAGGGTTGGGGAATAGGGATCAGTGGTTGAGTTCCCCTGGGTTCAATACCTAGTTAAAAAAAAAAAAAGGTTCAACTTCTAATATTATAGCATTGTGCCATTCAAAATAGTAGTTTTAGGGCCAGTGATACAGCTCAGTGGTAGAGCAGGTGAATTTGCATACTAAAGACTCTGGGTTGATCCCCAGCACTGCAGAAAAACAAAATCACAAAAAACAATGGCAGTTTTGATAAAAAATGTTTTTTTTTGGAAGTATGAAAATAAGAAAGCTTGAATAGATTTTCAACTTTGAATTTTTAAACTTTGTTTTAGGTATTTCTTTAAATCCCGAGCAATGGAGCCAGCTGAAGGAACAGATTTCTGACATTGATGATGCAGTAAGAAAACTGTAAAATCTGAGCCATATAAAACCTGTACTGTTCTGGTTGTTTTAATCTGTCTTTTTACATTGGCTTTTGTTTTCTAAACGTTGTTTTCCAAGCTATTGTATATTTGGATTGCAGAACAATTTGTAAGATGAATACTTTTTTTTTAATGTGCATTATTAAAAATGTTCTGAGTGAAGCTAATTGTCAACTTTATTAAGGAGGATTGCTTTGTGCCCACCACCTAGTGTAAAATAAAATCAAGTAATTACAATCTTAACTGTTGTGGCCTTTTTTGATCAAAAGACTAGATACTCCTTAAGGCCAAAATGAACAGTTTTGTAGACCTATTAGTTTTAACTCAGTTTTTACATGGAAAAGATTTGTATTGCATTGAGTTTTTTAATGTTAGATTTGTGAAATCCATGCATCTTGATATCTTCCAGCCAAATGTTAAAACTTGTCCCAGTCACTGTCCTTTTCTTTAATTCATTTTCCTTTAATAATTCAAATCTCTTCATTTTCATTTCACTCTTTTTCATAGAATAATTATGCTAATTTGAAAAGTTAGTGAAACTGTCAAAATATTATTTCAGTAAGGTACTTATAATTAAAATTTAAGGAAACTACAATCACTAAATCTGTAGTAATTATTAGAGCAGATACAGTTTGATAACGTGGCTTGTATGAAAATTTCAAGCAAGTGTATGTCATTACCTCATAGTGTTCTTTGTAGTTATCTTACTGCTTAGTGTACAGAAAATAATAATTAGATGTCTGATAAGCTTCCACCTAATAAACATGTTCACCATGGGATGAAGTCTATAAAATCAGATATTGTTAAACTAGACTAGGATTCTAATAAAAACTGCAAAAGCTTATTGGTCTAATATTTTATTTTACAACATTTGAATATGGATTATGTGTAGCCGGAGAGGATACTGAGCTTTATGGTCACAGTTAGGTAATGTCAGTTTTTAGGGGAAAGAGCACATGTTTAGGTTTTTGGCCTTTGCTTAAGTAGAGTCAGTTATTACAGTGGCATTGTAGACATGATGTTACTAAGTTTTAGTAAATGCTTTTAAGTAATTTTCATTTTAACCATAGTGAAGCAGACAGATTAAGGCACATGTTTCAGGGGCTTTGCAGCAATAAATAGGGTATGGTGTGCCTTAAGAAAAGAGTGTAAAGGAAACTTACTAAAATAAGGAAGGTGGCATGTGAAGAGGAAAGAATTTTCTTCAAACTAAATGATGCAATATTTTTGAGATTTTAATCTCATTAATAGGACACAGTTCTAGGTAGAACAGTAAAAAACAAAAGACTTAGAGGTAAAAATTACTTTTGACAAGTTGTGTATGGTAGATCTCAAATGTTTACTGCCATTAAGAGCTACCATATCAAGAGAGTTGCAGTGTTCTTTTAGCAAGTTTGATTCCTATGTCTTAAAACATTTTGTAGTATAATTTCAAGGACTTAATTTTAAAGCCATCTGCCAGGTCATGTAGTTAATTTTTTAGGTGCAAATTGGTAAAATAAAGATCTCTTTTTTTTCTGGTAGTTTAATCTTTATCAAATAATAGGTACTCAAGTGTTCACAATACTGTATATATATATTTAGACACATCATTCTTGATTGGTATGCCCCCTTATTTGGGTACATGCATGTCCTATGAATTGGATAGTTTTTAAAAGTATTATTTTTGACACAGAGAAAGGGTTGTTAGTACACAGAACTTTGATTTGGTGTAGATGAAGAGGGAATGTTGGGTAAATTTCCTAGACTTATGTGAATCCAGGATGTATGCAATCTGCTTATATTGAGATGGCACTGTAGTCTTATCACCTAGGCATATACTAGTTGTTGGCATACTATTAGTAAAATCTTATAAGGAGTGTTTGGCAGTTTGCTAAGTTGACTGCTAAATTCATTTATGTTACTGGATATGTAGTATATTGAAATTATTAATATTTTTCTCTGTAGGAAAGGATGAGAATTGAATTAAAATAAAACAGACCAATTTGTACTGAAAAGGAAGAATAGAGTACATTTATTTTCTGTTTAAATTTTATCTCCTCAATAAGATTTCTCCCAGGAAGAAAGCTCAGCATTTTGAGGCATAGTATCTTACTTTGTAATGCCAAAAAGGAATTTAATTAATGTCAGTCCTCAGGTTTTGTCCTTTAATATACTCAGTAGCAGGGCTTTCTACTAGGTTTTTCCTGTCTTTTAAGTATGAACATTAGACCAATTTCCAGTTCTTTTGGATTTTATTTAAAGAATAACCACTGAAAAAAAGAAAAACCCTTCGCATTTTGATTATTCTCTTTTGCTTTGCTTCATAAATGCCTAAAAACTTCTCTTAAAGAATATCCTACCTCATTAGTTAGTCAAGATGCTGTGATGACCAATCTATTCTACATAATATATTTAGAAACAAAGACATAGCGGGGAAAATGAAAGTACATCCTGGCTTGGCTACTGAGGGGAAAAGAGAAAGAATTGAATATTAATTATTTAAGTGTCCTGACAGAATTATGTTAAAGTTTTAAAATTAAAAAACAAAAAACTACTGACCAATATTTAGGTATTCTCCTGAAATTCTTTGTGGTTCACTTTTTATGGAAATAACAGTGAAGCACTCAAGTTTTTTAAAAAAGTGTTTTTCCAGATAAACTCTAGTATAAACATGCACATAGTCACAAATATGTAATTCTGTTAATTGTGGAATGCCTGTACACTTTGTTTGTACATCTTCCATGGAGATATCAGTGAATATGATTCTCCACTTGTGAATATTTTAAATGTTGAAATAAAAATAAGAAATGTGCTCTTTGTGTTTTCCCAGTTTCACAAGCCTGAAGATGAATGGATTATTTATCTGTTGAATGGGTTCTGCTAACAAATAGAAATACCTTTCTGTATGAATGCTTTGGAATCAATATTAGCCTTTGAGTAAAATATTTCGAAGACCTTTGAGATGGGGTGGTGTGGTTCCATTTTTTTTTCTGTCTACCTGATCCAAATGGAAAAAATGCAAATATCAATGCAATATCCTTTTTGTCCTTCATCCTGAGGGCTTTGCAGTCTGATGATTCCTTGGTATACTCAACTTTGTGAGTATTTCAGACTTATAATTTTTGTTTATGAAGTCTCTATTTTCTCCTTGTTAATCAGTGTTTTTGCTTACTTATAGGAATTTTTTAACTTCTGAATTTATACAGAGATTCAAAGATCCATGAAGATTCTTATTCCATTTTCACCTGTAAATTGGTTTCAGTGAACATGGACTCCAATGTAGTCAAAAGAAGAGTACTTAATTTATATAATATAAAAAGCATGAAATATTGAAAGAATTCTATGGAGATAGTTTACTGTAACAGTCTATCCATGTCCACCTGAATAAAAAATCTTGTTACATAGTTGACAACCTTTTCACCCATGCTTGATGGGTTCCTTACAGAGTTCAGATTTTTTTAAATATACTTTTTAGTTGTCAATGGACCTTTATTTTATTTATTTATATGCAGTGCTGAGAATTGAACCCAGTGCCTCACACATGGTAGGAAAGCACTCTACCACTGAGCCACATCCCCAACCCTGAGTTCAGATTTTGAGACTATTTTTATAGCCATTTTAGTCTTGAGTTACTAGCAACTCCTTGACTTTAAGTGAAATACTCTTCTCTCCTTGTTTCACTCTTAGGCTCCTGATAGTTTAAATGGTTATCCTGCTGGGTGATGTGTTGTTCAATACCACTTATTAAGTTTTCTGGGAAATAAGCAGTTAAGGTGAATTTCAACCAGTTGGATACTGTAACATTATATGGTTACAAAAGTATACAAAGTACCTTTCCTACCATCCAAGCCCAGAACACAGCTAAAATTGCTTGTGATAACTCAACATCTTGGAAAAGTAATGTGGATGTGAAGTATCACGTTGGTGTAAGAATGTAAGAGAACTTCTAGAAATCCCTTCACTTAGGGACCCTGTTCGAATTTTTTCGCTTGTCTTAGTTCACAAGCTTCCAACCCAGGATTAGATATCTTGTTTGCTGTTATTTCATTAGTCTCATTCAGTCTGGTAGTTCAATTTTTTTCTTGACTTTTGCAACCTTGTCATGTCTGAAGATTTGGTGAAGGCCATTACTGATACTGATAGAAGAGGCCAGGGCAGAGGCTTGGTCAATGAGGAGTAGACAACTCGTCTGAGTAGTTTGGTTGTGAAGGATCAAAATGGGATGGTGGCTAATAGAGGATTGTGAAATCAAGGTTGGGTTGTGACAATATAGTGTGCAACATGTTCAGAGTTGCTTTCCTTCAGTACATATTTATATTGATTGACCTTTGGTGTCAGCTAAAATTTCAGTCATTTCCCACTTTAGTTTTTCTGGTGGCTTCTTCCTAAATGCCACCTCCACCATGACTACTTTTAATAACCCAGAGTCAAAATAACTCCTGGTATTCAGGTTTGAAGAACAGGTCTTTATATTATTCATTGAAAAATAATTTCGGAAGCCCTATGGCTTATTCTGACAATTATTCTTACTCTGACACGAAGGTCTTTTGATATCCAAGCTTCTATAAATGGATCTGTTTTTAATCTGTGATTCATATTTTTCTTCTGAGTATGGGGAAATGCTTCTTGCTTTCTGTAGAGCCATTAATTGGTAGGCAAAGAAAGTTCTTAGAAACAATTGAGAACATTTTTGACATGTTTGAGCACTGTGACAGTGTTTCTTGAATTTTTAAGTAGAGAGAACTGTTATTGGTCTAAAGAGGTATTCAGAATAACGTCAGCAAGACACTTCTGTTAGAAACTGCTGAAGAGCATGATATGTTTAAAATAAAAATGTGTTGAAAACAAGGTCTTGCAACCTTTCTAACTCTGTCTCTGGGGATGTGGACAAGAGTACTTAGGACTCATTTCTATAAATATTGAAAAGGACTTGGGTTAGACTTCTCAAGTTTAGAAATTCTTTTAGAAAAGGCAGAAGCTCTACTAAGTTGATATAAAAATTCTCTTACTGCCAACTGCCCTATGGGGAGAGCCTGGTGAATAATATATGTGGATTAATGGTCCCCACTTGTTGAGTGCCAGGGTGGAGAAACGTGGGCATAACAAGTGTTAGACATTCATTTTCCTATTTAATTTTCATCTTGTGGGAAAGGTACTCTTAGACATTTTATAGGCAAGGAAGTTGGGATTTCTAGAGAATAGTTACTTTGGTCAAAGTGACACAAAAAGCAACAGGAGAAAGGATATGAACTCCACCTTGGGCTAGCTCCAGAACCTGAGCCCATACTATGTTGACTAGGACAGTGACAAAATTTTTATTTCATTGGTTTAACAATGGACTTCACTGAGTAACCCTTACCCTGATTTTTGTTGTCTGGCATTGTAAGCTAGGGTTAGTATCTGACCCAGTTAATCTGACCCCTAATAACCTTTTCATATCTCCCTGTAGTAGCAGAAAAGGCCGTTGTCCACACTTGCATCCTCAGGTAGTATGCTAGATTCAGGTGAACACTTGCTGAACCTGTTAATCAAGACTAAACTAAGAAATTCTTCTGTGTTGGTTTGTACAGTCTCTGTCTCTGACCAGAACTCATAAAAATAGATGTAGACTGAATTATGCTTGAATATTAAAGGTTAGGATTTCCAAAAAGAAATTGAACTACCCTTAGCTCTGCTGATAACAGGCTTTGTGATTGTACAAGAAAAACTAGCCTGTAAGGGAGACACTGCTGGGCAAAGGAAGAGAAACAAAATCTCTGATCTTACTGTCTCCCCTTCTCCCAACTTTTTTAATACCTATAGCGAAAAGGTGGTAGAATTTAGACCCAGAGGATCTGTACACTGAACGTGGGATGTCATCTGGAGCTCTATACTCTCCTCCCTCTGGCAGGCTGTCTAGGTTGGATATGTTCCTCTTCTCTCCAGCTCATGATTGGTTTGGTCAGTATAAAGCCCCACTAGGAAATTGGAGGGAAGGACATGAATTTAGACATTCTTACAGCTCCTAACTTTCAGAGTCACCTTGGACTGTGTTCCTCAACTAAAGGTGACCTCTTCAGTTTTCTCCTGATTTCCAGTAGCCACTCCTTTACCCTTTGAGCTCAGTTCTGCTTACCTTAATATCACTGAGGTATTCTTGTACTCTTCTGTTTAGTCTTTACGAAACTTTCTGTATTAGGATTCTCCAGAGAAACAGGAGATTGATGAGGGGGGATTTGTTACAAAGGTTGAGAACCATATGCTATCTGCAGGTTGGTGAGAACTATATGCTATCTGCAGGTTGGTGAACTAGGAAGCTGGTAGCATATTACTTAGTCCAAGTCCTAAAGGACATGGTAGAACTTTGCAGTTTAAGGTTGAAGACTAGGGAATCTGGTGTTGTGATGTCCAAGGGTCGGAGAAGATGGGCATTGCAGCTCCAGTAGAGAGAAAGCAAGTGTGCACTTGCTTGCTAGCTCACAATCACGTATTCACCTTTGCTATTTTGTTAAGCCATTTGGATGGTGCCTGCCACATTGAGGAGGCATCTTCTTTACTCAACCCACTGATTAAAATGCTAGTCTTCCAGAAACACTCATCAAAGACATATTCAGAATTCATGTCTTGTCAGCTGTCAGCGTATCCCTGAATCCAGTCAAGCTGACACCTAAAACCATCATATCTTCAGATTGTGATTTGAGTATAACATCTTCCTGTTTGGCACCATGAGTGCTACAGTGTTAGGTACCAGAGATGGCCCTAGGAAACTGCCCTTCAAAATTGTATTTGAAGACGATAAGGTTAAAAAGTCATTTTTGGGATCAGGGCAACAGGATAGTAGTAAACTATGGTATATGGTGGCACCACAACCAAAACTCTCACCATGTATTACTGTGGAAAGAAGGGTAACTGGAGTGCAAGACCTTGGCGGACCAAATGGCTATGGCACCACATCAGTATGGAGGTTGTAATTATAAAGATTTTGCAGATGCCTTACTTATGACAGCTGTAGGAAAAGGGAACAAACCAACCAACCAACCAACCAACCAATCTCAAACAAAAGCCTATGAACAGAGAAGTAGAAAATTCAGTGCTAGAGAGCCTCCATGGCATCCTTGATTTGTTCTCTTATCTGTGGTCACAGGGCAGTTCTGGGACCAGCTCAGATTTGGTTGTAAGGGTTACAGAGTCGCAGCTCCAGTTAATAATGCTCAGTCCCTGAGACACCAGGTCTCTCAAGTTATAGTAAGGGCAATGGAGATGGGGATATTAGGGCTGAGAATTTAAACCTCACAATTTCCCCAGATCCTTATTGTTTGCAGAGGCAGGCCCCTATAACCAGAATTAGATCTTGACAATTCCCTGTTAGAGTTATGTGTTCTTCTCCAGGAGGATTGTCTATATTTGAAGAACCTTGAGAATTTGTGGGAGTGGCTCCTAGACCAGAGGAAGTCCTAAGTGGCCTTACATATATAATGGCCAGTTAAAGGATGTTTGCTTTCCATTATGCTGACCTTGTACTTAACTTTCCCTTGATTTATTTTGAAAAATTTCACATCTGTAGGGAAGTTGAGTGAATAATACTGGGAACACTCATCCTTCACCTATTATGTTGCAGTAGTATTCTTTTTTGCTGAACTGAAAGTAAACTGTAGATATATACATATGTATATGTACACAAATATACTGAGTTTTTTTAACTTGTATACAAGACTCTGACACAAAGCATCCTTTCTTTTCCAACACCCATTCTCTATCTCTCAAACCATCTGGGTGTTCCATAATTAAATTCTGACACTGTATTTGGAGTTAACTATCAGATCCCACAAACTAAGGGCTCAGTCCCACCAGACTGACCCCATTTCATATTTTGGTTGCAAGTCCTAGGTTGTCACTGGTACTTCTGAGCAAGTGGCTAAAAATTTCAGGGGGTTCTCAACTCCCTCCTTGGGTTTCTTATTTCATTGAAATGTCTCAGAACTCAAAAGAGGGCTAAATTTACTATTACTGGTTTATTATAAAGGATATAATGTGGTAACAGCCAAATGGAAGAGAGATGAAACATCTTTTTTGTGAATGCTGTCCTCCCAACACTTAGATGTATTCACCAACTTAGGTCTCTGAACCCCACCATTTGGGACATTTCTGTTGAGGTTTTCATTATGTAGGCATGATTGGTTAAGTCACTGACCGTTGGTGATTAATGCAATCCAGAGGTTGGGAGATGAAGTTGGAAGTTCCAAGTTTCTAATCAAGGTTTTCAAAGTAACCAGCTTCCATTCTGAAATTATGTAGGATCCCTGCCAACGGTTGCCTCATCAAATGAAAGATGCTTCTAACACTCTTACCACTCAAGAAATTGGGTTTTAGTCATGTGAAGTGGCGCACGCCTGTAATCCCAGCACTTTTGGAGGCTGAGACAGGAGAATCGTGAGTTCAAAGCCAGCCTCAGCAATGGCAAGGTGCTAAGCAACTCAGTGAGACCCTGTCTCTACATAAAACACAAAATAGGGCTGAGGATGTGGCTCAGTGGTCGAGTGCCTCTGAGTTCATTCCCCAGTACCAAAGAAAGAAATTGGGCTTTAAAAGCTCTATGCCAGGAACCAGGGACAAAGACCAAATATCTTTCTGTGATACCACACATATCTTTACACACACAAATACACATATGCAGTCGTGCACTGTATAAAAGTGTTTTGTTCCGTGATGGACTGGATGTGTGATGGTGATCCCATAAAGTTTTATGTCGCTTACTAACATTGTAGCTTAAGTTTATCTAAGCATATATGATGTTTGCATAGTCAAAATAGTCTAATGACAGATTTCTCAGACCAAATCCCTGTCAGTTTTACATACATATGTCCAGGTTTTTTTTTTGATGAACTATTAAAAATAAATTGCAGACATATCTCATTTTAAGTACTTCAGTACTTTAGTACACTTCTTAGTAATAAATGTTAACATTTTTGATGGAAAATAACTATTTTCCGAAAAAACAAAAATTGGAAGAGTGACATTATTTTACCTTTTGCCAGTCTCTTCAGTAGAACAACTGTATGATATATTGTTTAGGCTGAAGTATGTGAAGAAAACTTGGTTTCACAGAGGAAAAAAGAGACTTTTAAAATAACCTCAGGTAATTGTTGGATACCAGTCATAAAACTTCACAAATGATAGTTTAGTTTCTTAAAGGTTTGTTGTAATAGATAATGTTCACTCGGAAGCTTGAATTTTCACCATTGGCAACAAGTGCTGTCACTTGTTTTCCTTGAAGTGACGTGCTTTGGTTTTTTCATTTTTGAGACATGTCTTCCATATCTACAAGTCTGAATAACCACAGTTCATTCTTGCAAGTAAGAGTGGTGTACCATGGAAGAAGCAACTGGTTCATTTTGTTTATGACTTCATTTGGTTATTGGTCTCCCTTGTCTCAATCTAGTATAATTCTATTATAGTTTGGATATGATGTGAATGTGTGCCCCAAAGGTTCATGTGCTGGAAGCTTGGTCCCCAGTGTGGCAGTATTGGAAGGTAGTGGAACTTTTATGCAGTAGGGCCTACTGTAGGGAGATAATTAGGCCACTGGGGATTTCACCCTTGGAAGAGACTAATGTAGTTTTTGTAGGACCTCACTGACTTGTTACAAAGGAGGCCACCCCTTAAAATTACCCTCTCCTGTAAGCACCTGTTTCCCATCCTTTTACTCTGCCATGTTGTGACACAGCTAAGCAGTCCTTCACCAGAAGCCACACAAATGGAGCTGCCCTATCTTGAACTTCCATCTTCCAAAACTGGGCTAAATAAACCTGTTTTTTCCTTGTAATGTACCCAGTCACAGGTTGTTTGTTATAGCAGAAAACAACTAAGACAAATTCCCTATAATTTTTGTTTTCTATGACTTTGCTAAGAGTCCAGGTTGGTTGTCTATGTCTTGTCTGTTCCTTTTAGCTCAATTCAGGTTAAAAGTGTCTTATAAGAATACTATACAGGTAGGGCTGGGGTTGTAGCTTAGTGGTTGGGTACTTGCCTCACATGTGTGAGGCACTGGGTTCAATCCTCAGCACTGTATCAAAATAAAAAAAATAAAGATATTGTGTCCAACTATAACTAAAAATATTTTTTAGAAAAAGAATGCTACACAGGTGAGGTGCTGGACTCTCTTATTGCATCAGTCGCATCACACTGAAAATTATATCAGGTTAGGTTGCTTCACTGTTGGTCATGTGACATTTGATCACTGGGTAAGTTAAGGTGGCAGTTGTTCTCTGCATTTTAAAGATGTCTTTCATTCCCTCTCTTTTGTATTTAATTCTTCAAAAAGCATGTATATGGGGCTGGGATTGTGGCTCAGTGGTGGAGCGCTTGCCTAGCATGCGTGAGGCACTGGGTTCGATCCTCAGCACCACATAAAAATAAAAATAAAATAAAGATATTGTGTCCATCTACAACTAAAAAATATTTTTTTAAAAAAAGCATGTATGTTTTGGGGACCTAATGTAGAAGGGAGGCATGGATTCATTGCATTGGCAGTGGAGATTACCCTTTGGTCATCTTGGGCTTCTCATGCCACTGAACCAGCAGGTGAAGAAGGATGTTATACCATCTGAGTTGGTTGATCTTGAATGTCTGAGGGAAATTGGACTGTTGCTACATGGTGGTGGCAAGGAAAACTATGGAAACGAAGCATTTATTGGGTACTTTTTTATTCCTTTAACCAATGATCTTGAATAAAAAGCTGCAACAACCCATAAATAGAAGACCTCCAGCATGGAAGTGCTGGACTCCTCTGATGATCTGGCTAAGGTTCTGGGAGAGGTTGAGGCAAACACGGGTGGATGGATGGTGGGCAAAGGCAGCTACAATGCCAAACCTCATAGAAGTTGGGATTGTCATACAATGTTTTATATCATTTAGGTTTTTTTGTCTCCCTGCATTTTCTTGGAAATAAATGATATGGCTAACACCAGTGTTGTTTGTTTCAGGTTTCAGGTATGTGAGAAAATTGGTATTATCTTGCAATAGAATGGTAGTTGGTGGAACTTGGTTCCCACCCTGTGTTGGGGACTCAATCTTTCTACCAGGTGAATGCAAGAGAGAAGGCAAAAAGGCTTGAATGATGCCATATGTATACCTGTGTGTGTGTATAAACATATTCCATCTATTTCCTAACCCAGATCCAGTCTTGTTTGATGTAGTTTTATATCGTGCCTTGTGGGTCTGCTCAATGAGTTGGGGCCCTGTGGGACGAAAGTACTGAGGGGGTCCTCAGGAAGGACGGAATGGGGTCCTGTGGGGCAAGGGTTGGGGGTGATGGTCCACAGTCACTTCACACAGACTGCTCTGCTGGAGCAAGATTCAGAGCCCGTTTATTTCAGGAAGTGCAACAGTTTATATATGGTCCTTGGACCAGTCTTGGCCCGGAAGTTACAAACAATGGGGTACCACTGCCAGGCAGTGCAGTCCATCAGCATAGAATGGGGAAAGAGGGAAGGGAGGGGTTGAAGGTTGGAGAGTGCTCCTACAGTTCTCTGCCTCGGGAGGCTGACATGTATGAATAATCACTGGGCCATGCTCTCTATTTCTGTTGAATTTTTTGCATGGTGAAAGGAGGGCTTGGTGGAGTGGGAGAAGTTCAGACTACTGTGCTTCTTTTTCGCCACTCCACTCAAGATGACTTCCTCTATGTCACTTTTTTTTTTTTCATTTCTGTAACTGCTGAGGGATGGTCATAGTTCCTTTGTACTAGATTGGAGTTACCCTTTGGTTTTCTTAAGGCTTTATCCACACCTTTGTAAATAAGCTACCTTAATTAATCTTATTCCTTGAATTGGCTTAATTTGAGTGTGTCTCTTCAAACTAGGAACTTGACAAACTGGACAAATAAGATTGACAGATTATGGAACAGGAGTAAAAACTCTTACCTGGTCCTTTACATTGGAGTCAAAGGAAGATAAGTGAGTGTGTCTTCAAACCTGTCCATATTTAGCCTTGCAAAAGACTTTGCTTATTAATGTCTTTGGTCCTCCTTGCCCTACAAGGCAACTAAGAGCAGTAAGTAGTGACCCGAAACAACTGATAACATCACTGCAGCCTCCTGAGTTACTGGGATTACAGGTGTAAGCCACTGTGCCTGGCCAATTGTTAACATCAACTAGCAAATTAATCCCAAGAAGAGTTCTTCAAAGATCTATCCACTAATTCAATAGGAAACTTCTCTATCCTAAGGCTACATAATCTCTTTGTATTATTTTAATACTGAAGAGGATCAAGGCCTTCAGGAGGAACAGGATATTATTGGCAATAACTAGGGCGACTGCTTCTTCCTATGCATTGATGAATACCAGTGGCTGCCATACCACTGTGTTCTTCTTTTACAGAGTGGACATTCCTACCACATTTAACTCACAAATATGGTTGCCAGATGGCCCAAGCAAAACAAGGTTAGAGTTAGATAGGGAGAGGTAGAAGTTTCTGAGTACATGGGTGTTAATAAGCTTGAGGAATGGCCAGAGTAGACATAGACTAGTAGGAAATCAGACTCAATCACAAGTGGCAGGCCTGGAAACCTTAAATATTTTTTACATGAAATGATGTCAACCTTGATCAGAGGCAGGTTTCATTCTTATCTGTCCCACTGATGCAAAAGCATTTCACAGGGTAAGAATCTATTGAAAACTGTTGGCAGTTTTTAAAACTATTGGTGACAAGGAGGTTGTTGTTTTCACTCTTGAACAAGGCTGAAGGAATGAACTTCTCTGGTGAAGATTCATGTAGGGAGTAGCTATGGCAGGGATCCTTGGCATTGGATTCTTATACCTATAAATGGAAATCTTCAACATCTTTCATTTGTGTTATTAAATAGCATCCAACATATCTTTAGAGGCGTGTCTTGTGAGGTGGATTCTGAGGAAACAGCAGAAAGGATCGTGGGCTATCAATATTATGGGAGGGAGTTTTTCTTTTGGCTATGGATCTCATATTCATGAGAGCTATATGCAAGACTGCTGGCCTCTTGCAGTTTGGTCTGTGAAGAGATTATAGCAAGTTATTTTTCAGAATCCATTCTACCATTCCTGCCCTCTTGATTCTGGGAGATGTGGGCAATGAAAAAATGTATAGACTTTTTAAATTTGGCTTGGATGTAATTGACTCTTGTCACTACTGTTGAACAGGAGGATCTCAAATAGTTTTGATGACAATAGTTATAACAGTTTTGGTGTATGGGTATACTTTTTGGAAAGCTTAACAATTGGTAAAACATTGATATGAAAATACTTATCTTCATTTGTATAAGTCAACTTCACTGTTTACAAGGGTTCCTTTCAAGACAAATTACCCTCTCTGTCGACTTGATAGGAGGTCTGATGATTCTGCCAGTACACATTGGAAAAGTTGTGGCATCTGAAGTGTGGTACTACTTCTCAAATGGAATATGCCATTCCAAGGATGATGCAAATAGCCTGGGAGATCTTTGGGTACCACCTACTGGCTATTCAGGGAGTGTAATGGCCACTGTACTTCTGCTCTAATTATCTGAGGTGAAATAATTATTTCCAATCAGTTATGGACCAGCACTTTTGTAAAATACAACAAAAATTGTTAGAAAAATCATGTAAAAACAAATATAAAATTAAAGTTTCATTTTAATATTTTATTCAGTAAAGAATAATATTTTAGGGCTGGGATTGTGGCTTAGTGGTGGAGCACTTGCCTCACACACGTGAGGCGCTGGGTTTGATCAGCACCACATACAAAATATATAAATAAATAAAATAAAGGTTTAAAAAAACTTATATAAAAAAGAATAATATTTTAGTAGATGTAACTGGAAAAAGCAAATCAGAGCATAAAATAAGAACTGTGCATTATTATCTAACTAAACAAAGTTAGATTATAATGACTACTTCCCCATATTAAATGACTAAATATAGTTTTGAACACACCATATATATCAGTGTTTAGTTTTTAATGTGATACATGAACTTGTTTCTTGCTTGTTAGGATTTATCTAATGTCAATTGAATTGATGACAGTTGCTCACAGGATAATGTTAACTAAACTTTCTACCTAAGAGTAACAGACATAGAGGAGGAAATTATCTGGCAAGGTAGTTTAGTAGTAGGAGAAAATACTTTAAAACCATCTCAGAAAACTTAAGATATTTATTTATCTTTTAAGCAGAATAAAGTAAGTAAATCTACATTTTCCAAAATTCATCTTCAATCCTTCATAAGTAGCCAATTCTAACAATTTGTTATTATAGTTATCTTTTGATGAAAGAAATTAATTCCAGATCCATTATGCCTTTTGATAAAAAAATAACACTATAACATTCTACCCAGTTTCTTGGGTGCTGGTGATTGTTGCTAAATTATATTAAATGTTATTTCAGTCTGTATAAATCTGTCTTTCCACATTCTAGCTTTTGTTTTTGTCCTTGGGTCTTATTTTCCATTTGAAAACATGTTACATAAAGGTATTAAAATCATTGAAAACACTGAAGTTATCAGAAAGCTATAAATATAGTTGTTCAATTCACATCCTTATAAAGTAAGAAACAACTTTTTAAACTTAGTTCAGACATTTTCAACAGAACTCCTCTCTTTAGTAACCAAAGTATCTCAGCAGGCAATGGTAGCTTATGATCAGATTCTATATTATTACATAATAGGGTATTCTTGTCTTCAGAGATTAGCTTTTATATCACTGAGTTTTTCCAATATCAGTAAATATACTATTAAAATCATCTGACTTTTTTTTTAAATAGCAAGACTTTCTCAATGATGAAGCAGTGCATTGCGTTGGTTTTCCAGTTGAAATTCAAAAGGTAAAGTGTAAAAAGGAGCATCAAGGTCCAGTGGCTTAGAAATATATATATATATATACGTGTGTGTATGTGTGTAAAGCAAACTGACAATGTTACAAGTTGGTGAATGGATATGAAGAAAAGGTATGTGGGAATTCTTAATATTGCAATTCCTCTGAAAGTTTAAAGTAATTTCAAACTTAAAGTAAAATACATGATTATTTGGAAACTCTTGGATCTACTATCATGATCATAAGTATTATTAATAAAAAGAAAAATAAATGAATTAATATATGATATAAATGACTTCACTAATTTAACTGTAGTGTAAAACCATAAATTTTTAAAAATCAATTTAAATAACAATTATTCTGAAAATAACCAGTTATAAAAAGAAATGCTTATATTTTCTAAGATTTATATATGCTTTTAGGTTATAGTTGACAAAAAAAGTATACAGTTCTACACATTGTAACTGCCTCTCATAACTAGTACTCAGCCCACCAGGTGAGGGTGACAACACCTAACTGACAGGTACCTTTGGAACAGATCTCATATTTGGATAATGCATCAATGTCAAATTACTGGAAGTGCTTCTGGGCACTCTCTCTCAGTTTCTATACTTGACTCATTTTGGATCGGTAACACATTCATCTGCACTGATGTGAGGGACAGCCTATTATTTTCCAAGAGTTTTTCCTGAATTGGGGTCTTGATATTGGAGCAGGGCAATGTCAAAGTTAAGAAAAACTAGTTAGTGAGTGAGAGTAAAGACAAAAGTGTTGCCTGAATATTTTGCGTTTTTTATTTTACAAAGCCAGCTGACAATTTTTTTTTCTCTTTGTACCATGACAATAAAATATGGTTATCCAGAGTGAAAAGGAAAATTTCAGACATTCTGTGCTCAACTTTTACTTTCTTCCTTTCCCAGCAGTTACAGGAATGCCAGCCATGAGGTGTCTCCCCAAGTACTGATCCACATGCAATCTACACTTGGTTTCTCCAAGAGTGTGATTGTGAGTTTACCAGGAGCAGAACTTTACCTGGCAGTGTTAGTACTCACTTGGGTATCAGTGCCCATTCTTGTTTATGGTTGCCAGTAGGAGGACAAGTCAGCATATTTTTGTTTTGGTTATTGTTTTTCTAACAGCATTCGCTGTTCAGGTGGATAGTGGGCTTTGGAGGAGGGTGAGATAGCCAAGGGAGTTATGAGTTCAAGACATGGAGTATAACCAGGGCGGGAACAAGGAAGACGGCATATGTGGGAGGTGGGATAGGTGATGGACACTGGAAAAATGATAGTGTGAGTGACTTGGAGGTCTCAATGAAGTCAAAGAATTTTTAGAAGTGGGACTTCAGGTAAACAAGCTAGAAAGAGTACAATGCATGGTGGTATAGTTTGGGTGCTTTGATTTGAGATTTCAGACGTGACTGGAGAGAGGTAGAGGAAGATTTGTTTAAGATGAATGGGTCTGGGAAAGGAGCACGTAGAATATTCTAGTCTCTGATGAAAGGGTGAGAGGATAACAGAAATGTGGAGACTTGCTTAATGAGGGATCCAGTCTCCTGGCATGAGTTTCAAACAATCTGTAGCTTAAAAATACTTTTAATAGCCAGGTGCGGTGGCGCACACCTGTAATCCCAGCACTTTGGGAGGCTGAGACAGGAGAATCACGAGTTCAAATCCAGCCTCAGCAATGGCGAGGTGCTAAGCAACTCAGTGAGACCCTGTCTCTACATGAAACACAAAGTAGGGCTGAGGATGTGGCTCAGTGGTTGAGTGCCCTTAAGTTCAATCCTTGGTACCAAAAAAACCCAAAACAAAACAAACAAAATGCTTTTAACTATTCTTTTAAAAAATAACTTCAGACTTTAAAGAGTTATAAAAACAGTAGGACTAGGAATGTAGCTCAGTGGCCGAGCACTTGCCTAGCTTGTGTGAGGCCCTAGGTTTTATCTCCAGCACTGCAAAAAATAGAACCAGAACAACAAAAACCACAACAAAAAAACCATTACAAAGGATTTTTGTAAGCACTTTACTTAGATTCTTACATTAGGAAAACTAATGTTAGGAAACTAACATTGATAAAATTATTTTTTTTTATGGATTTCACAGTTGTCCCATGAAGATTCTCTTTTTCATCTAGGATCCAATTCAGAATCACACACTGCGTTTTTTCATCATGTCCTTTCAGTGCTTTCTGAATTGAAGCACTCACTAAATCTTTCTTGACCTTGACATTTTTGGAACACACCAACTACGTATTTTGTAGAATATCTCTCAGTTTAGGTTGATGTATGCTGATGATTAAATTCAGGTTATGGATATTTGGCAAGAATACCTGAGAAGCTTCTTAGCACACCTCATAAAGAGGTACATGATTTATTTTTTGTCCTACTACTTGTAGCATCTTTGAGAACTTGATTAAGTAAGGTAGTTGTCTGCTAGATTTTTCCAGTAAAAAATTTTCAAGAGGAAAGAAGGAAAAATGTGTGGGACAGAGAGCATACTTTGGGAGGATCAAGGAGACCCTCTGCCTTGTCTTTTGCATGACAAGTGAGGACAAAAACCCCCAGTGTCTCCAGCAGCTCTGTAGGCTGAGGTAGGATCACAAGTACAAAGCCAGCCTTAGCAGCTTAGTGAGGCCCTAAGCAACTTAGACCTTGTCTCAAAAAAAAAAAAATAAAAGGGCTCTGGGGATGTGGCTCAGTGGTTAAGTGCCCTGGGATCAATCCCTGGTACAAAAAAAGAAAAACAAAAAGAAAACTCCAGCACCAATGAAATAGGCTGCAGGATCAGGTTCTCCAGGGAACGCCAAGTCACATTAAAGTGGGAAAGTGGAGACAAGTTGAAAACACCAGGAAATTTGCTGCTGACAGAATCTGATTAAAAAGCACCCATGATAGATTGGGTGAGATTAGGGGGTATGGAGGTGGGTGGGCGGTCAGAGGACCATGATGGTTACAGATGTCCTAGAGGCTTGACACTGGTGACTAAGGTGGAAAGGATTGTAAGGTTTGATGAGATTAGGCTGATGGTCTTCTGGCTTTTTGCTCCTTAGAATGTAGTCTGAGAGGGACAGCAAGTATCTTACTTCAGAGCTCATTAGAATTGAGAATTTAGGTCTGGGATTGTGGCTCAGTGGTAGAGCACTTGCCTAGCATGTGTGAGGCACTGGTTTGATTCTTAGCACCACATATAAATAAATGAATAAAATAAAGGTCCATTAACAGCTAAAAAAAATGTTTTTAAATTGAGAATTTAAGCTCAACCTCAGATTTTCTGAAGCAGACTCTACAATTTTAACAGATTTTCAGGTGATTTGTAAGCATCTTAAAGTTTGAAAAGCCTTGGTCTTAGAGAACTGAGCAAGCAGTTTAAGATGCAGCTGTGCTACCTGCTCATCACAAATGTCAACAGCTCATGCTTCAGTCTTGTAAGCATAGCCCTAGTGAGTCAAGACCCACAGGAGTGGTAGCTTTCTGATTCTCTGTTGTCCAATGCTGAGAGAGGTAGCAGCTCCCTGTGTAGTTCTATTGTGTAGTGTGGTTTGGCTTTCTTTCCTGGAAGCTTTGTCTGGAATCTTTCATTAACCTTCATAATGAAGATTCATTAACCTTAATAACAAATCTCTACTGAACCAAGGGGCTAGATTCTACTGCCTGCAGCTAAGAGCTTTGACCATATACTCCTCTCTCCAAGTAGGTAAGTCATAGCAATACTGTTGGATGAAAGTGCCAGCAACATAGGATGTGCCCTGGGTCACTGATGCTCTCCTAACAGGTCCACAGGCAGAGCGATTTAGAGAAATGGGATCTAGCAAATTAATGGACTCCACTGATGAACTAACCTCACTACCACAGCTGCCTCTAACATGACTTTCTGAAAAATCAATACTGCTTATTCTGCATAGTAAGGTTTTTTTTATAGAGAGTGAATCGTGGACAAGATGATTCCATGTTATATTATTTCCAATAGGTGAAGATTTTTTTACATAATCAATATATGTATATACCAATAATTTGTTAAAATTATGGAAATGCCAATAAGAAGATCATTAAAAACTTGAATTTAATTGGTTAGGAATTGGGAGAGTTGCTATTCACTAGAAATGGACATCCCCTGCTCCCATCTAGTCCCCTCAGAAGAATCAGTATTCTCACTGATAATAGCACAGTTTAGTTTTGCCTGTGAGTTATTTTTTATTTGTAAATAGAATAATGCAACATGCATTCTTTGGCTTTGTACTTTGAAATTTCACTTAGCATTCTCTGTGTGAGATCCATCCACATGGTTGTCTGTAATTATAGCTTGCTTGTTTCATTGCTTTATTATTCTCTGGTGCCATTTCTCTGCGTATTGCTTATGTTTAATGCAAGCAATTCTGTCCAAACCTATTTCCTCCTATATAGTGTGGGTAAATTCTCCTTGACATTTTTACCACTTTGTTTAGGATCCATTTGTCTGACTCCTTTTGAATGACAGTTTGATGGCTGTGTATTGCTTTACTCTCATTTTTCTGTACACCAGCAATATATGTTCTTTGTGGAAAAGTGGGTATGATAGGCAGGGGTCAGTTCTTACGGGACCATGTGCAGCCATTGGTGAGAAGCTTGAGTTTTTAGTATTTTATGAGCTATCAAATGCCCTGCTAGGACTTGCTCCATCTAGCCATTGGTGTGTCCCATCCTGATGAGCTTGTGCCTGTTTCTCCAACTTCACCCAGTGCCTTTGGAGGAGCCTGGTTAACAATTCTGCCCTGGTAAGGCTGGAATGGGAGAGTCTGCTGTTGAGAGATTTTCCTTAAACGTTTTCCTTCTGAGTTTTGTGCTTATTTTCTTGGCCACCATTGTGTTCTTTTATTGCCACTACTGAATATTGGGTATTAAAAACAAACTGGGTGCATTGGGGCACACCTGTAATCACAGCACCTGGGAGGCCGATGCAGGAGGATCACAACTTTGAGGCCAGTCTCAATAAGTTAGCCCTAAGCAACTTAGTGACACCCTGTCTCAAAATTAAAAAAGTAAAAAGGGCTGGGGATGTAGCTTAATGGCAAAGTTTCCCTGGGTTCAATCCCCAGTACAAAAACAAAAACAAAACAAACTCAAAACACAAAGTTTTATTTCTCAGGTATCGGAGAAAGGATATTCTGTGGTCTTGCTTTCTTCTGTTATCTTGGCATTGAACAAACAGCTTTTGTTTTTAGCTGCTGCAGATGCAAGTGAAATAAGTTTATAGCACAGAGTTGTGGAAACTTACTTTAATCCATGATCTTAAATGTTCATTGTTTTGCCAGAAGGTGGTAGCAAAGACTTTGGGTAAAAGTTATGTGTCATCCCTCAATGAAAACCAAACTAAACCAAATGAAAACCAGAAAATAAGAACAAACTGGGGAAACAATGAAATGCTACCTATTTTTTTTTTTTTTTTTTTTTGGTACTGGAGATTGAACTCAGGGGCACTCGACCACTGAGCCACATCCCCAGTCCTATTTTGTGTTTTATGTAGAGACAGAGTCTCACTGAGTTGCTTAGCACCTTGCCATTGCTGAGGCTGGCTTTGAACTTGCGATTCTCCTGTCTCAGCCTCCCTAAGTGCTGGGAAGAAATGCTACCTATTTATTTAATGCATGACTTTTTTTCATAAGATTTATAAAGTCTTGTTTTTTCATAACATTATTTTAAAATCACTATAAAATAAATGCAGCTCTGACCTCTTAAGTATGATAAAATGATTACTAAAAATTCTTTGAATCAAAGGCTATTTATGAAACTAAATTTCTAACAAATTGTCCATAGTACCCTCAACTTAAGAGATCAGAAATTGATGATAAATTAAAAAATTCAGTGTTCTTTAAATTTTCACAATGGTATGCATTTAACACATTCTCCAACAGGAAAGTGCTAAATCTGAGAGTTGAAGTGTTCTCCATTGAGACTATTATGATTAATTTAAGAAATACTAGAATAAAGAGATGATGAGAAGAACCAAATGTTTTCTTCTCTTGGTCCTGTTTTCTGTCCTGTTCAAGTGATCAGCATTCCTTCACTTCCTTTCCTGCTGTTGCTCACCTAATGCACCCTCCAGTTTATTTATTCATTTTTTACTCTCTTTTGAGTCTACCATATGCCAGGCACTGTTCTAGATGCTAGAGAAATAGCAGTGTCCAAGACAAATAAGGATGCTGCTTCGGTGAAGCTTACATTCTAGTGCAGTACTACCCAACAGAACTTTCTGAGATGATAGAAATAAATTTCTGTGCAGTAGAACTTTCTACTGGAGATGATGATTGTACAGCAGTCCAATACAGTAGTCACCAGCCACATGTGGCTACGGAACCTTGAAATGTGGCAAGTGACCTTTGTATTGGACAGATCAGTTCTAGTGGGTGACCGAGATACAGCAAGCGAGTAAACACATGCACTGGAGAATTTTGAAAAATGATAGGTGGTACTGAAAAATTGAACAGGTCATGTGATGGTAACATGGGGAGGAGGGCAGTATTGGTTCCAGTGGTCAAGGAAGGGCTCCATACAAACGGCTGAGGCGAGACCAAACGACATAAACCAGTCATGGGATGAAGTGGGGAGAAGAACATCCTAGGCAGGGAGGACAGCTGGGGCCAAGGGTGTTTTTGAGGGACAGAAAGAAAGGCAGTATGGTTAGAATATAAGGAGAACTAGGAGTGAGTACCTGATAGGCTATGGCAAGAAACTGGAGTCAGATGTGAGGTATTATGGAGGCTCTAAACTTGAGAGCGAGCAATCCATGGCTTTTAATAGATGTTTACGCAGCCGTCTCCACTGTCTAACCCACCCCTTCCTAGCCTCTGCACTTCCATGCTCCTCTCCATGCCACTTAATTCCTTAGAGCACAGCCAAGACCAAGAGTGATTCCCTGCTACTATTCCTAAGTTTGTGGTGAATTGCCATGATTTGCAATCAAGACTTGTGCTTGCTCTTTGGAGTCCACAGGCCCATTCTCTGCTCATAGGAGGCTAAGGAAAAAGGGAGTCTCAAATATTTATACCAAACCCACTTCTTTTCAAAATTCTGCCTGCTTTCATCCCCCTTGAAGGAGGATGTCTGAGGCCACTCTGGTGTGATCAATCAAAAGAACAGCCGGGCGCGGTGGCGCAAGCCTGTAATCCCAGCACTTAGGGAGGCTGAGACAGGAGAATCGCGAGTTCAAAGCCAGCCTCAGCAACGGTGAGGCACTAAGCAACTCAGTGAGACCCTGTCTCTAAATAAAACACAAAATAGGGCTGGGGATGTGGCTCAGTGGTCGAGTGCCCCTGAGTTCAATCCCCAGTACTCCCCCCCCCCCCAAAAAAGAACAGGCCTTTGCTAACTGTGGCCATGCTTTTGTCTTCAGGCTTAGGGATTCTGAGGGGAGGGTGTATGGAGGTGCAGAGCAGACAAAGGAGGAGTCCTCATAGCCTTCCCACTCTACTCTTCTTAGTCACTTTGTTATTTACATGTTTTCCTAATTCAGTAAGAACAAGCTGAAATCTACTTAGAAAACCTATTACAGCATAGTAGTTGTTTTCAAAAGGAAAATAAATAATAAAATGGAAAGATGAAGAGAATCAAATACAGAAAATATTGATGTGTTTTCCTCCTACACATGTCTTGGGAGTGAAAGATACCGGATGGGAGGAAGTATGTCCATAGATAGAGTATTTCTCAATAAAGGCCTTTGGTGGGAGTGACTGGAAGTCATCTTTTAGCCTTAAAATTCCATAATTCTATTTCCATTGAACAAAATTCCACAAACGCTGGCAACAGAGCTTCAGTTTCCAGTGTCTTTTCAGTCTTAGGGTCAGGAGATTTCACAGAAAACAAGCTGTAGTTCATGGCACACATTCGAGTGTGTGCACAGGGCACGCTTCCTCCCTGATGCAGCGATGTGTGCTGTGAGGAGGACCAAATATAAAGGGTACTTCTCTGTGCCCTTGAACTCATTAAATGCGAGTTTCTCCTCTCTCTCTCTCTTTTTTGGTACCAGGGATTGAACTCAGGGATACTCGACCACTGAGCCACATCCCCAGCCCCATTTTGTGTTTTATGTAGAGACAGGGTCTCACTGAAGTGGTTTAGTGCCTCGCCACTGCTGAGGCTGGCTTTGAACTCACGGTTCTCCTCTCTCAGCTTCCCAAAGTGCTGAGATTAAAGGCATGCGCCACCGTGCCTCGCTTCTTTCTCTCTTTTAAAAAATGTATTTATTCTAATTAGGTACATATGACAGCAGAATGCATTTTGATTATTGTACACAAATGCAGCACAACTTTTCATTTCTCTGGTTGTACACGATGTAGAGTTGCACCAAATGTACAGTCGTACATGTACCTAGGGTAATGATGTCCATCTCATTCCACCATCTTTGCTGCCCCCGTGTCCCCTACCCTCTCTTTCTCTCTCTTTTTGCTATGCTGGGGATGGAACCCAGGACATCAGGAATGCGAACTCTCAGCCCAGCACTTGCGATGCCTTAAGTAAAGGATGGAAACTGCTGAAGATGAAGCTTGAGGCTGCACATTCTTGGCTTCAGCATTGCAGGAACTCCTTGGATCTGGAGGTGAAGATGTGGCTCTCAGGTCACAATATGAATACCCACTGGCCAGCACAGAAGCTGTATTTTAACTCAGTGTGTTACATGGACCCAATCTGTCTTTCAAAACACTATCATGTTGTAGAATGCCTTGACTTCAATCAGATGACCTCAATGTGTGCTCCTTTATTCACGTTCAGAAATTGTTCCATGTTTTCACAGGAGGATAATGTTCTTTGTATAGTGTTGTCATTTTCAGAAGATCTTTGCTGTGACCTAAGTATAGGATTTGGAGTCAATATTGGATTTGAGTCTTGAATCTGACACTTATTAGCTAGTGGAGCCTTTGTCAAGTTGCTGGACTTCTCAGAGCCTCAGTTTTCTCATCTGTAGATGGGATGATATTAGTGATAGTATTATTGGGAGAATAAGAGAATGTTTTATCATCTATGAGCATACATAGTAGATGCCATATAAGGGGTTATTCTTGCTCTTCTCCTTCAGTGAGCCTAGGACAATAGAGGTGTTGCTTGATTTATAGTGAGGTTGCATCCCAGTAAACCCATCATAAGTTGAAAATAGAAGTCAGCCGAAAGTGCATTGAATACACGTAACCTACCTTTGCCTAGCCCACCTTAAACATGCTTGAAACACTACCATTAGCCTCCTCTGGGGCCAGATCATCTAATACAAAGACTGCTTTATAATACAGTGTTGATTATGTCATGTATCTTACCAAAACTGCACTGGAAGTGAAAACCAGAATGGTTATATGGGTACTTGAGTAATGGTTTCTACTAAATGCATATCAGCTTTGCACTGTTGTAAAGATGAAAAGTCATAAGTTGAACCATTGCAAGTTGGGGATCGTGCACATAAGACAAGCAGATAACCCAATTAACTCACTGTGTGATGTAACCATCCATATTCTTATGTTCACAAGCTTATCCTCCAAGGCCTCATTGGTTGGAATTTGTTTTGTAATCACCTGGAAGGATTTGAGAGAAGAGTTTTTAATCTTATTTTAGGAACAGAAGGGGAACAGCTTTTATTCCAAGCATTTTGATGAAGCACAAGCACTACCCATTTGGGTAGGGCTATAAAGCAATCTGCTTTCAATCCTTTCTTCTCTGTAGGCAGCTGCTCTTTGCCTTTGGGGCTGTGCTCTCTGCTGCTAACGATCTTTCCACTGATGTCCTAATTAGACCCTGGATTCTCAGGAAAAGTCCCAAGATCAAGCCATCCTCAATTCGTACAGAGGTCTTTGTGTCTTTCTCTCAAAGTTCCCCCTGCTTTCTAGCCGTGTCCATAGAATACATGTGTACACTTTAGCTGAACAAGTGAAGAGGGGGCCAATGCATTGTCTCCCAGGATCCTCTGCTTTCCACCAGGTGTCCTCCATAGTCTTAGGTGATTCGAGGGCAAAATGGAACACACGTAGAGAAGAAAGTCTGAAGATCATCACTTTTGTCTTTTCTTAAATGTCAGCGTATAAATGACTTCCTAGTGATTTTCTGTATATTGGTCATTGTAAGTAAAACAAAGGAAGACAGCTTGGGGTCTTTGAATTGTTCGTGCTGATGGACTTCTCTGCTCAGAAAGAGAGGAAGTACTCATGGTGTGGAGAAGCTCACCAAAGAGCACCTAAAATCAAGAAGCCTGTTCTGATCTTGAGGGAAATAATGGTAGTTATTTTTGCACGTAGTTAACAAAATCTTTCAATCTTAACAATCTCCTTTAGTAGAGACCAGAACTTCCCAATAGAACTTTATGCTGTTGTTTTACATTTCAATTTTAAAATATAAAAATTAAACAAAATTACTGAAAACTCTGTTTTGTTATTGCTCTAGTCACATTTCAGGTGCTCGGTAGCCACCTGTGGCTAGTGGCTATGGCACTGGCTGTGGCATTGGACGGTGCAAGTCTAGATAGTGACCCTGTGATGTGGGATGGGCATTATTGTGCTCATTTGGTGAATTAACCCAAGTACTGATGTAGGTAAGAGGTCACAGACTCAGGGGTCTCCAGTAGGCAGAAAGAGAAAGAGAATGAGTGGTGTGGGCCATGGTGTGCTGGGGAAATGGTGGGGCTGGGTCAGACTGAAGAGGTTATGCCTTATCTTAACAAGGAGCTGTTCCTTGGCTGTCACCAATTGCTGCCATTTGGAAAGGAGGCCCAAAGGTGCCATATCTTCCCTTTTCTTTGTTTTTTTTTTTTTTTTTTTTTACTTTAATAATGAATTTTAAAAATATTATGTAAATTTTAAAAACCCACCAAAACCCCAAAAACCTAACCATGTTGGAGGCCTAGTGTAACCCATGATTCACCAAAGCTCAAATTCTGCAGATGGATCAAATCATTGCATCTAAAACAGCTTCTTTGGAGTCAGCTTTCATGGACAAAGGGAATTATAGGAATGTGTGCTGTAGGAAGCTGCCAAAACCTGGGTCTGAATTTCCAGAAATGGGCAAACTAAATAAAAGAATGTGATAAGGGAAAAAAACAATAGAACAAAACAAAACAAAAAATGCTTCTGTTTTTAAAAAGAGTCAAAGTCATAGAAGTTCCCAATCTATGCACAGGAGCTCTAATTAGTGGCAATAATTTCCCCTAATGACCTCACCTCTTACCATGTCAGTTTTTCATAATTGTGTTGTACCTTACCCACAGGTCAGAAAGAGGAAAAATCATTTCTCTGCTCCAGGGCACATATCATAGCACAGGAAAATATCTTGAAAGAACACAAACATTTCAATGAAAGGAGTGGAGATGATTTGGTTACAGAGATACCAGTTATCTGAATGAACATTCATTCCACTGTTAAGCAATGAAAGTTATTACACATACAATTCAGTTCATTGTTCTGCCTGATAACAAGTAAGAAACTGCTTTCAAATGATCAAATAAGAGCATTGTACAGAAAGTAGCTGTTTTACTAATTCAACACTGCAAAAATTGCTATATTGTAAAGTTCAAGACACTTGACCTTCTTTATTGTTATATTCTATACATGTGTTTTTGGTTCAGACACTTCAAGAAGAAATGGTGCATTTGCATTTGCATTTTGGATTGCTGAATTATGTCTTAGTTAAGACTCACATGTTCTGCTGATTGTCTTAACACTGCTGTTTTACAATTTTTTTGACATGATGCCAGGAATGTTGGGGGGAAAAACAGAACCCAGATTGAGAAACTTGAGGCAAACTGAGGCAAATATGAGCAAACTTCATCCACATGAGAAAATAACTTGCAGTTTTTACCAGCTATTTCAACATTCTGGGTTTCTGTTTTGTTAAATTTCATTGCCTAAGCCAACTTGTATTGAGTGACCATTGCATACCCTCTATTAATTATCTTGGGGGTTGCTTGAGATATATACAATTCTTAACCCTAGCAAATTTGAAATTCAGAAATATAGCCAATTAGTGTTTTCTTCTAAAGTGAAATTCAATTTGACAAATAATGCCTGAAGACCTAGTATGTTCCATGTAACCTGCTAAATATTTGAAAGTCACCACAGGCTACAAACTGGAATATGTAGCTTATTGAGCAATACTGTAAAATACCACCAAGGTGTTTACAGACATAAGAATTTAATTCTTTCTCAGAATGCTGATGTTTCTTGGAAAAGGAAATTCTG